>ML838393.1:45140-56097 GCA_009831015.1 Picea engelmannii | reverse complement strand
TATGATGATGAATCCCAATCCGGATTCGAAACGTCGATGACAAAATGACACCAACTGTGGATTCTCCAGCAAATGATTTTGAAAGATGGATCTTCTGCGGGTGAGTGCCCTTGACCTGTGTGTCCATGATCTGATCAGTGGATGCATGTTCCATATATTCATGGTTGAGCTCGGTTGGTGTCAAATGTTCTACTATCTCTAAGGTGTCCAATAATGGTGGAAAATATGGCCGAAGGAGATCCACATTGAACAGTGGATGAAAGCAAAGGAAGGGAGGGATGTTGAGATCAAAAGCATTGTCACCAACAACCTTGGTTATGGTGTAAGGTCCATAACGGAGTGGACAAATGTTTTTTCTGCAAGTGCAACAACACTTTGTTTCCCACCTGAATCTTGTGTGGCACTCGGTGTTGATCATGGCATTGTTTGTACTTGGCATTAGACTTCTGTAAAATATCCTAAACCTATTTGTGGATGTGCTAGATTCGCTCAATGAATCAGGTGGATTTGTCAGCTTCAGTTGGAGCATGCGAAGAGTCTGCCTGGGTGGCCGCAAGGGGTAGTGTAATATCCATGGGATCCAATGGTTGAAATCCCAACCCCACCTAAAAGGGGTTTTGGTTGGTTGAGTTATGTATGGCTCTATTGTAGTTGTGCTGAACATAGGGGAAGACTCTCATCCCAAGTGCGGGGGTGCTTGTAATTGTACATGTGTAGGATGTGCATGATCATCCGGTTGACGACCTCGGTTTGGCCATCCGTCTGTGGGTGGAAGGAAGTGGACTTGGTGATCTTGGTGTCCAATAGTGACCAGAGACTCGACAAGACTGTGTTGATGAACCGACTGTCCCAATCTAAGATAATGGTTTGTGGGATCCCAAAGTGTACTCACACTCGTTCAAAGAAGATCTTGTCAGTGGTATCCACTGTGATTCTCTTTTTGCAAGCGACCATAATCACCATCTTGGAAAAGCGATCTACAACCATAAAAAACAGACATTTCCCCACTTGGTGGACGAGAGGCCCGACATGTAGTCCATTGAGATGGATTCCCAAGGCTTGTCAGGAGTAGGTAGAGGAGTGTACATGCCTTGTTTCTTTGTGGCTAGTTTGGAAATAATATAGGAAATGCAGAATCAAATATACTTGCTGACATCTTGTCGAAGTTTCACTGCAACATTGCCACTGTCATTTCCACGCTGAAGTGTCCTACCGCCCGACTGTAGTGGGCTTCCCAAATCATCTTCGCTTGCTCGCTTGATGGAATGTAGAGATGGCCGATATGGCACAATAGTCCATCCTGAAGATGGAAATTAGTGACAATTGTGTTTTCACCCAACATCTGGTAGGTGTTGGCGAAGTTAGGATCTGTCTCATAGAGGTGGGGCCATACAAAGGTCTTGTGGCCGCAAGAGTCTAACACTGTGGTGAGTGTCGCAACTGGAGGTCGATTGAGGAAATTGACGACTCAATTGGTACTTCCTTTTTTATACTTTATGTTGGAACTGCTACAAATATGTGGACCACTTCTAATGGTGGTCATTCTACAATTTTCCTTGTGTCTGCGTGAACTGTAGTGACTTATGATCAGTGTAGATGACTGTCTCTTTCCCGAGAATGTAATGCCTCCACTGGCAAAAGGATTTCACAATGGAGTAAATTTCTTTGTCGTAAGTAGGGTACTTACATATGACATCTGATAGTGTCTCACTATGATAGGCCATGGGGTTGACATGCTGAGTGAGGACTGCGCCCACAACATAGTCTGAAGCATTTGTCTCGATCTCAAAGGGATGTTGCAGGTCAAGTAATGAAAGAACTCGAACTGAGCACAAGTGTTTCTTTAGATCATCGAATTCTTTCTGTTGGGATAGGCCCCACACAAATTTTTTCTTACCACCACCCCTGGTTATTTGGCTGAGGGCCCATTCAATATGGGAGAATACCAACACGAACTTGCGATAGAAATTGGCAAGGCCTAAGAAGATCTGAAGCTCAATGAGCGTGGTTGGGGCTGTCCAGTCATGGATGACTTGGATCTTAGCTGGATCAACATACACACGATGCACATCAAGAATGTAGCCTAGGAACTGGACGCTATCCATGCCGAAGGATAATTTTTCCAAGTTGGCATATAGCTTGTGCTGTCGAAGAGTGCGTAGAACCTATTGAATATGCTGCAAGTGTTCTCCCCAAGTCTTGTTGTAGATGAGGATTTCATCTAGATACACCACCACAAAATAATTAGTGAAATGCTACAAGACATTGTCCATCATCCTCATGAAAGTTCTTGGGGAATTTGTCAAACCAAAGGACATGACCAACCATTATTTTTTTTTTATTTTTTTTGACTTGAAGGAAGTTTTCCATACATTTGTCTACTTTATTGGGACCTGATGGTAGCCAGACTTCAAATCAATCTTACTTAATTATTTGGCCCCCTTTAGCTGATCAAGGAAATCATCGATTTGGGGAATCGGGTACCAGTTCCTGAATCTGATTTTATTTAGGGCTCGATAATCAATGCAGATTTGTCGGGTCCCATATTTCTTCTGAACCAGCATGATTGGGCTTCCACAAGGTGACGAGCTGGGTCGAATGTGCCCCTTGTGGAGTAGTTCTTGGATTTGATGCTTGATCTCCTCATTTTCTAGCAGAGAGTGGCAATAGACTAGCCCATTGGGTAGTAGTGTGCCAGAGATCAGATTGATGGGATGCTTGTCCTGACAGTGCAGAGGTACCCCAATAGGTGATGAGAAGGTGTCTTTTTATTCTTCCATGACCTTATCCACTTGCTTCTATTGTGTGGAGAGGTTGACCGCAGAGGTTATGGATATGGCTGCAACCTTTCACTCACTCTGAGAGAGAATCATAAAGAAGACAAAATTATTGGTCTGAGAAATGACCTTCTTGCATTGCTTGACAAAGATCAAGGAAATAACACTAGGTGGGACTACCTCGGGTATACTGTTCAAAGTAATAATAACACTACGAGGCCTAGACTCATATACAACATGACATTTATTTAAATAAGGTTGGCCCAAAATAATGTCACAAACTTCAAGGGGTACAACATCACACAATACCTCATCTTTGAATGGCTTGATGTCATACAACAAGTAGCACTGTTGGCTGACACGAAGATTGCTTCCTTGACGGAGCCATCTGATGGTGTAGGGTTGCGGGTGTGGCGTTGTCAACAAGGCTAGCCACTTGATGTCCTCTGCTAATATTAGGTTCTTCTGGCTATCACTATCAATGATGAAGTGCATCAAAGTGCCTTTCACCCACATCTGCGAATGAAAGAGGTGCTCTCCTTCCTTTGGCTCATTAGGTTCATCGGGCTAGATCTTATTGGCAACAACTGTGGCATTGGGTTCTGCATCAATGATCTATCTCCCCTTTTCTAGTTCTAACTCAGAGTCAGAACCCGCATTTGATTAAGAGGCTTTTACCTTAGCCACCAATGACTTCTTTGAGCGACAATCATCTGTGTTAAGCCAATGGCTCTTATGGAAGTCACACCACTTCCCGGTATATTTCTTCATCTTCCCATTGTCCTTCTTTTCCTGGGGCTTGGAATGGTTGTCCCGATGTTTCCCATATTTTCTCTATCCCTTTTTATGCAGGCTGGGGCTACCCTTGCCCTACTTTTGTTGTAAGGGGTTCCCATACCCAAACCATTGTGTCTTTTGTTTAAGCTTTTGCTTGATTTTGGCGGCATATCGATAGGCCGTGCCCAAGGATGAGATGTCTGAAAAATCCATTTCTATCTAGATGTATCTATGCAGACCACCGCGGTACTTGAGCACCAGATGTCATTTAGAACCTTTGATACCCATCTTGGTGCGCAAGGTATGGAAGACATTAGTGAACTCTTGCATTGTTTGGTCTCGTTCCTGTCGCAATGTGGTCCATATTGTATACAAGTCATCATAACTTCCAAGATGGTAGTATTTTTCCTTAATAACATCCATGAAGGAACCCCAAGTGGGTGGAACTGCAAATAATGTGGATCCATCTATTTCCTTTTTCTCACAGAAATTCCCCCACCAATATTTTACACGGGGGACGACCTTTAGGAGTGCAAATGTAATCTTTTCTCTATCAGAAAAGTTGTGGGCAGAAAAATACCCTTCTAGAAGGTTTAACCATTTATCTACGACATCCGTATCTATTTGACCTTCAAATATAAGAATATAAAAAATGATCTATACCTTGAAGGGGGCGACGCCTCCTCTTGAGGTGGATGCGTCATTTGTCGAAGGATTTGTGCAAAGTTGTCCATCATCTCATTCATCTGTCGCTCAAGAGATTCCTAGAGAAACATATTGAGAGGTTCTCATGTCCCTTCGTCTTTATTTTCACCTTCCATGGATGGTTTCATGGGCATGCAAGAGCAATTGTACTCAAGAGAAACAAGCTCGAGACCCAACTCTCTATACTTTGACCGTGTCGGGGACATGCATTAAAAAAACGACAAGGAGCAGACTGATCTGATACCACTGATCCGAATTTATGAGCTGAACGAAATGAAACCACAGATTTATAATATCAACATAGAGACACAATGAACAATAATGGAGATATAATAAAACTTGACTTCTATTAAATAAGAAATATGTTGAAAATTGTAAAATGTAGACTGAAAACAAGCTTGCTAGAATGGTGGCAGCTTATCTTTGAGAAGAGATGTGACGACTACACTCATTCGCAAGATGATGAATACAATGAAGCTCCAAAATCCTTTTTACATGAAAGATGAATTCTAAAACCCTAGACATCCAAAAACCTAACTCTAGGAGATGAAGCGCCAAAAGTCATGTGGGCCCCGTTGGGGTAAGTTGGCACATCAACTTCACGGGGTCGTAACTTTTGCATATGATCTTCGTTTAGGGCGTTCGATACCTCGTTGGAAAGGTTTATCAAGAAGTACAAATTTATTCTGGGGTCAGGGCATGTAGTAAAATACCCCATGGCCCCCCAAAAGTCCAAAAAAACATCATTTAGGGCCTCAAAACAACCCCAAAAGTTTGGGACTAAAAAAACTAGAAACAAAACTGCCAGGATGAAAGTTGTATGTGAGTCAACTGGAAGAGGTGGGTGGCACTCGATATCCACTTGGATCAATCCTCCATCCTTAGGAAGAAATGATCTCCATTGTGTTGATTTCCCCCATCAAATGAGGAAACGTCTGCTGAATTTGGCATCGAGTGAGCCACTTGCCTTGGTGTAGGAGTTGCCCTGTTTTGACAACTCGATAAAGCTAGATATTGATGGTGAGTTCCCTTGAACCGTGTGTCCAAGATTTGAACAATGGATTCCTGTTCCATACAGTAAGGTTTGAGCTCGATTGGTGTCAACTGTTATGCTATCTTTGAGGTGTCCAATAATGGTGGAAAATATGGCCGAAGGAGATCCACATTGAACACTAGGTGCAAGCCAATGAAGAGGTGGATGTTGAGCTCAAAATAATTGTTTCCCATAACCTTGGTGATGGTGTAAGGTCTATAGCGGAGTGGATGGAGCTTCCGATGGGGCCCTGTAAGGCGTTCTTTCTGCAAGTGCAACCAAAATTTGTGTCCCACCCCTAACTTGTGTGGCACCTGATGTTGATCATTGTGTTGTTTGTAGTTGGCATTAGACTTCTTTAAAATATCCCGAACCTGTTGGTGGATGTGTTGGATCCACTCAATGAATCAGGTGACTTTGTTAGCTTTAGTTGGAGCATGCGACAAGTCTGCCTGGGTGGTCACAAGGGGTAGTGAAATATACATGGGACCCAATTGTTGAAATATCAACCCACCTGAAAGGGGATGTGGACGATGGAGCTATGTATGTCTCTGTTGTAGTTGTGCTGAACATAGGGAAGAATATCATGCTAGGTGCGAGGGTTCTTGGAATTGTACATGCACATGATGTGCACGATCATTCAGTTAACGACCTCGGTTTGGCCATTCATCTGGGGGTGGAAGGCAGTGGACTTGGTGATCTTGGTGTCCAGCAGTGACCAGAGGCTCGGACATAATGTGATGAGGAATCGACTGCCCCGATATGAGATAATGGTTTTTGGGATCCCAAAGTGTACCCACACTCGTTCAAAGAAGAGCTTAGCAGTGGCCTCTGCTGTGATGCTCTTCTTGCAGGCGACCATAATCGCCATCTTGGAAAAGCAATCAACAACCACAAAAACACAATCATTTTCTCGCTTGGTGGATGGGAGGCCTGACATGTACTCCCTTGAGATGGATTCACATGGCCTATCAGGAGTAGGTAGAGGAGTGTACATGCCTTGTTTCTTAGTGGCGGTTTAGAAATAATGCAAGCAATGCAGGACCAAATATACTTGCTGACATCCTATCGAAGTTTCGACCAGTAGAAATGTCACTATAGCACTACCACTGTCTTTTCCACACCAAAGTGTTCTACCACCCAACTGTAGTGGGCTTCCCAAATCATCTTCTCTCACTCACTCACTTGATGGAACACAAATATGGCCCAGATGGCACAACAATCCGTCCCGAAGATGGAAATTATTGACAATTGTGTTTGCGCCCAACATCTTGTAGGTGTTGCTGAAATCAGGATCTGTCTCATAGAGTTGGGGCCATCCAGAGGTCTCATGGTCACAAGATTATAGCACTATGGTGAGTGCCACAAATGGAGGTCGGTTGAGGAAATCGATGACTCGTTTAGTTATTCCTATTTTATACTTGATGTCGAGGTGGAATTGCTGCAAATATGTGGACCACTTCTGATGGCAGTCATTCTACAATTTTCCTTGTGTCTGCATGAACTGTAGTGACTTACTATTTGTGTGGATGACTGCCTATTTCTATAGAATGCAATGCCTCCACTGGTGGTAGGTTTTCACAATGGAGTACATTTCTTTGTCGTTAGTAGGGTACTTACAGATGACATCTGATAGTGTCTTACTATGATAGGACACAGGGTGGCCATGCTGAGTGAGGACTGCGCCCACAACATAGTCTGAAGCATCTGTCTCGATCTCAAATGGTTGTTGCAGGTTAGGTAATGAAAGCACTGTGGATAAGCATAAGCGCTGCTTTAGATCATCGAATGATTTCTRTTGGGACAAGCCCCACACAAATTTTTYCTTACCACCACCCCTGGTTATTTGGCTGAGGGCCCATGCAATATGGGATAATCCCAAAACRAACTTGCAATATAAATTGACAAGKCCTAAGATGATCCGAAGCTCAATGAGCGTGGTTGGGGTTGGAAAGTCACAGATTACTTGGATATTGGTTGGATCAACATGCACACCATGCACATCAACAATGTAGCCTATGTATTGGACCATGTCCTTACCGAAGGAGCATTTTTCCAATTTGACATATAGCTTGTGCTGTCAGAGAGTGTGCAAAACCTATTGAATATGCTGCAAATGTTCTGCCAAAGTCTTGTTGTATATGAGAATGTCATCCATATGCACCACCAAAAAATAATTAGTGAAAGGTTGCAATACATCGTCCATCATCCTCATGAAATTTGTTCAGGAATTTGTCAAACCAAAGGTCATGACCAACATTCAAAAATACCTTCTTTTGAATTGAAGGCAATTTTCTATACATTTGTCTGCTCTATTGGGACCTTATGGTAGCCAGACTTCAGATCAATCTTATTGAATTATTTTCCCCCTTGAGCTGATCAAGGAGATTGTCAATTTGGGGAATCGGGTACCGGTTCCTGACTGTGATTTTATTTAGGGCTCGATAACCAATGCAGAGTTTCCAAATCTCGTCTTTCTTATGTACCAACACGATTAGGCTTCCACAAGGTGATGAGTTGGGTCGGGTGTGCCCCTCATGGAGCAGTTCTTGGATCTGACGCTTGATCTCCTCATTTTCTAGCAGAGAGTGGCAATGGACTGATCCATTAGGTAGCGGTGTGTCAGGGGTTAGATCGATGTGATGCTTGACCTGATAGTGCAGAGGTACCCCAATAGGTGATGAGAAAATGTATTTTTATTCTTCCACGACCTTATCCACTTACTTCTACTGCATGGAAAGGTCATTGTAGAGGTCATGGATGTGGATGCAACCTTTCGCTCACTCTGAGAGGGAATCATAAAGAAGACAAACTTCCCAGTATGATAAATGACCTTCCTGCATTGTTTGGCAAGGAGCAAGGAAATAACACTAGGTGGGAGTACCTCAGGTATCTTGTACAATTTCCTGTTCAAAGTAATAATAACATTGTGAGGCCTAGACTTATATACAACATGATGTTTCCATAAATAAGGTTGGCCCAAAAGAACATCACAAACTTCAAGGGGAACAACATCACATAATACCTCATCTTTGAATGGCTTGATGCCATATGACAAGTGGCACTATTGGTTGACGTGAATATCACTTCCTTGACGAAGCCATACGATGGTCTAGGGATACGGGTATGATGTTATCATTAGGGCTAGCCACTTGAAAAACTATGCTGATATGAGGTTCTTCTGGCTACCACTATCAACGATGAAGTGTAGCAGAGTACCTTTCATCCACATCTGTGAATGAAAGAGGCGCTCTCCTTCCTTTGGCTCATCAGGTTCACCGGGATGGATCTTAGTGGTAACAACGATGGCACTGGGTTCTGTGTCAATGATTCGTCTCCCCTTATCTGGTTCTTACTCAGAGTCATAACCCACATCTGATTCATAGGCTTTTACCTCAACCATCAATGACTGCTTTGAGCAACAATCAACACCGTTATGCCAGGGGATCTTATGGAAGTCACACCACTTCCCGGTATCTTTCTTCGTCTTCCCATTGTCCTTCTTTGCTTACAACTTGCACTGGTTGTCTTGAGGTTGGCCATATTTTCTCTATGCTTTGTTCAATGGATTGGGGCTTCCCTTGCCCTACTTCTGCTGTGAGGGATTCCCAGACCCAAACTTCTGCATCTTTTGTTTAAGCTTCTACTCAATTTTGGTGGCATATCAATAGGCCGCACCTAAGGATGATATGTCCAAAAAATCCACTTTTGTCTGGATGTTCCTATGCATACCACCACAGTACTTGAGCACCATATGTCATTTAGAATGTTTGATACCCAGTTTGGTGCACAAGGTATGGAAGACATTGGTGAACTCTGGCAGTCTTTGGTCTCTTTCCTGCCGCAATGTGGTCCATCTTGTATACAAGTCGTCATAACTTCCAATAGGGTAGTATTTCTCCTTAATAACATCTCTGAAGGAACCCCAAGTGGGTGCAACTGCAAATAATGTGGATCCTTCTATTTTCTTTTGCTCACAGAAAGTCACCCACCGATATTTGACATGGGGGGCGACCTTGAGGAGCGCAAATGTAATATTTTCTCTATTGAAAAAGTTGTGGACCAAAAAATACCCTTCTAGAAGGTTTAACCATTTATCTACAACATTCGCATCTATTTGATCTTCAAATATATGAATATCAAAATTGATTTGTACCTTGAAGGGGGCGGCGCCTCCGCTTGAGGTGGATGGATCGCTTGTCGGCAATCGTCGAAGGATTTGTGCAAATTTGTCCATCATCTCGTTCCTTTGTCGCTCAAGGGATTCCTTGAGAAACATTTTGGGCATGCGAGAAGAATTTTTCTTAAGAGAAACAAGCTCGACACCCAACTCTCTATACCCTGATTGCGTTGGGGACATGCATTAAAAAAAAACGACAAGGAGGAGACCGCTATGATACCACTGATCCATATTTATGAGCGGAACAAAATGAAACCATATATTTATAATATCAACACAGAGACACAGTGAAAGATAACAAAGATACATTAAAACTTGACTTCTATTAAATAAGAAATATGCTGAAAATTGTAAAATGTAGACTGAAAACAAGCTTGCTAGAATGGTGGTAGCTTATCTTTGAGAAGAGATGTGACAACTACACTCATTCCCAAGAATATGAGTACAATGAGGCTCCAAAATTTGTTTTACATCAAACATGAATGATAAAACCCTAGACATCCAAAAGCCTAACCCTAGGAGATGATGCACGAAATGTCACGTGGGCCCTGTTGGGGTAAGTTGGTACATCAACTTTTCGGGGTCGTAAATTTTGCATATGATCTTCGTTTGGGGCATTCAATACCTCGTCGAAAAGGTCTATCCGAGTAGTTCAACTTCCGTTGGGGTCAATGGCTGATATAAATAATCCCTGCCCCCCAAAAGTCCAAAAGAACATTGTTTAGGGCCTCAAAACAACCCCAGAAGTTTGGGACTCGATAATCTAGAAAAAAAATTACCAAGATGAAAACTGTCACTACCAAGATGAAAGTTTTATGTGAGCTAGCTAGAAGAGGTGGGTGGCCACCGATATCCACCTGGATAAAAAACTACCAGGAAAAACAACAACAAACACTTGTTGTTATAGTGCAACTCACATAGGAGTTCACTCTTTAGGCCTGACAACCTGGCTCTTTAGTCTTCAACTCCAAAACGCTCCAAAATTGCTTCAACATGCTCTAGAATTTTCTCTCCATGGTTGTTCCAGATCCAAGCTCTCTTTATTTCTCTCTTTTGGTTATTCATGCTAAAAACATTGAATGTCTAAAACTGTTGTAACTACCCATACAAATTTCCTCTCCTTTGCATGCCTTTCTTTACTCACACACTTCCCCAAGCCGATTGTACTCAGCTCCCATGCTCCCAATAAATATGGGATGCAACTTCTCACACCCACCCTCTTACATGCATTCAATGATTGGATTTGGGGACACTCAATAAAAAAGAGAGTTTAATACATCATGATAATAAAATTCAAGAATGTAGGTGGAATTAATAGACATGGGTATTTCCCTTTCGACCCCTCTCTTAGACATTCTTCTAGATGCTCTTCTCTCCTATGGATTAATTCATCCCCCATCTCTGTCCATGTCCCCTTATAAACTATCATCACATTTTATTATTAAGATTTAGAAATACATTTTGTATATACATCGCTTGGTTGCA
>ML838393.1:14856-31408 GCA_009831015.1 Picea engelmannii | reverse complement strand
CTCAATGTGTTTGTTGCATTAATGTTGAACTGGATCTTTAGCGATCTTGATTCCACCATGATTGTCACACTAGAGTGTGGTCGAATAATGATACTTTAATTCAAACTAAGAAAGGATCTGTGGAAGCTAGAAGGCTTCTTGAATTCCATTAACTATTGCTCGA
Source organism: Picea engelmannii (assembly GCA_009831015.1). Classification (NCBI taxonomy): domain Eukaryota; kingdom Viridiplantae; phylum Streptophyta; class Pinopsida; order Pinales; family Pinaceae; genus Picea; species Picea engelmannii. The sequence continues at coordinate 31,245 of ML838393.1, read as the reverse complement.
TACTTTACTTCCATTGAAGAAAGAGCAACAACTTGTTGTTTCTTACAAGTCCAAGTGACAAGTCTATAACCAAGACTATACACATAACTAGCAGTAGACTTTCAATCATTAGGGTCACCAACCCAATCATAATCAATGAAACCAACCAACAAAGGAGTCTTCTCCGAATTGTAATGTATCCCAAATTGGTGTATCTCAGATACACCAAAGTATCTTTTTTTCTACTTTCCAATGGCTCTCATTGGGTGTTTGCATATATCAGGAAACAAAACCAACATTAAAGGAAATATCAAGACCAATATGAGTAAAATATTAGGCTACCAACTAACCGATGAAACAAAGTGGCACCTACTTCAAGTGTAGTGTAGGTGGCAACAACTTTGACTCCATATTGGAAGGGAGAAGGGGTCAGTTTACATTCTTCCATGAGAAAGTGACGAGGAAGGTCACATGCATACTTAGACCAGGAAAGGGAAATTCCTTCCTTGCTTTGCAATACTTGGAGGCCAAGGAAATAATGCAAATAACTTAAGTCTGTCATTTCAAATTTCTTTTTAAGGATGGGTTTCACATGGTTTAAAAGTTTTGGGTCACTACCAATGAGAATGAGGTCATCAACACTAAGAACAACTAGTATGAGATGGTTACGTAGTTTCTTGGTATAGACATTGGGGTTAGAATGACATTTAGAAAAGTCAGTTTCAAGAAGAAATCTATCATTTTAACATACCAAGGCCGAGGAGCTTCCTTAAGACCATAAGGAGATTTATTAAGGTGGAAAATAAGTCCATAGTCATTCTAAACATAGCTACAAGGTTTTTCCATGTAAATTTATTTTTGCAAATCTCCATGCAAGATTGCATATTTAACATCCATCTGATGGACCTCTCATTTATGTGAGGCAACAAGGGCTAGAATACAACAAGGGCTAGAATAAGGTGGATGTAATTCATTGTCTACAAGGGAAAAGGTTTCATCATAACCAATCCCTTCAACTTAATAAAATCCTTTGACAACTAACCATGCCTTATGTGTTTCAACACTTCCATTTGATGGATACTTAGTTCCAAATACCCATTTGCATTTAACAAGTTCTATTCCTTTTAGAAAAGGTACAAGATCCCAAGTATCATTCACCATTAAGGAACGTTATTCTTCATTCATTGTTGTGTCCCACTGTAGATGGCTAGAAACTTATACAAATGTTTAAGGATCATAAGTCTCTAAAAATCAAGCCAAAAGAGAGAAGGCTCATTGGAACTATGAATGTGTACGACATTGATCTATAGGATCACCAACTGATTCTTGTGTTGTATTGACCCATCTGTGAAGTGATGGTGCTAGTGCAAGTTCATGTTGAATGGACCCAATTGGAGGAAGGTGAGAAAATGAGGGTGGATTTTCATCCTCACTTCCATCATCTGAAGAATAAACTAGAATAGGATCACTAACAAAAAAGTTTGGAAGAGAATATGGCATAGAAAATGAAGATGGCTCGGAGGTCGAAGATGGCACAAATGTCGAATTAGGTTCACAGGCCAAGCAACTTTCATCAAACTTAACATCCCTCCTAATAATAATTTCATTGGAATTAAGTTGAAGAAGTCTATAACCTTTTACCTCTTCATAACATCCAACAAAAATGCACTTCTCACTTTTAGACTGTAAAACTTTATTTTTCTCATAAACAACGTGAGCCCATGCTTCACTACCAATCGCACAAAATTGGCTTACATTTGGTTTAATTTTACTCCATTATTCTTCCGGTGTTATATTTTTTAAAGATTTTGTGGGAATGCAATTGACTATATAATTGGCACAATTAATGGCTTCTGCCCAAAATTGAATATTCAATCCCTTAGATTGGATCATACAATTTTCCATTTCCTTTAATGTGTGATTTTTTCTCTCAACAACACAATTTTTTATGGGGTATATGGAAAAGTATGTTGCATGTCAATTCCCTCTATAGTGCAGTAAGTTGTAAAATTGTTGTTAACATATCTGCCTCCATTATCTGTTCTTAACTTGAACCCATAGAAAGAAGGAGAAGGAAGCACACCACACAAATCAATATGAACAATCTACAAGGGGATGAGGCATGCCAAGAGGCACATTTCTCAAAATAGTCTTGATGATGTTTTTCAAGAACACAATTGACACACAGACCACCTCTTCAATAAACAAGGGGAAGAACAATCACCATATTTTTATTATGTAGTTAATGATTAATTTAGATGACCAAATCACTCATGTCAAAGTTTTCTCAAGCCATTGATATGAGTAATAAAAAATGATGGAAAATATGATGACCCAAAGTTGTCAAATTTATACAACTTGGTAATATAATCAACAATTATAGTTGCTAGGACATACTTTGAATATTTTAAATCCTTGATTACAACTTGGTGAGGTGAAAACTCTACTATTTTACGTTCATCCGAATGCATGATTTGGTATGTTGATAGAAGGTTGCATGAGAGACTTGGAACACACAATACATCAATAAAATGACCATCATCTAACTGAACTATTCCAAACCCTACAACAGTAAGATATCTATCATCACTAACAAATATTTGTTTGATGTTACATTCATTAAGAGCAAAAAAAATGGCTTTATCCTTAGCCATATGATAATATGCTCCAGAATCAATAATCCACTCATTAGAAGAGGTAGACATTGTGTTGAAGGAAAAACTAGAAGTAGAAAGTGCATGTCCATCAGAATAACAAGAATAAGGCGCAAGATTGGTGTTGTGCTTCTTCATTGCTACTTTTAAGGCCTCTATCTTCTTAAAACATTTAGACTCTAGATGGCCATTTTGCCTATAAAAATTGCAATGTTTGTCATGTTCTTTCTGTTTCTTTTTGGTCCTTTGTCACCATTGGGAGTAGAAGATAGCTAAGAGGGTTTGGGACCTTGTTTTGCTTGTTGTTGTGAGGATGTTGCTTCTTCAGATGTTTGCATTTATATTTTTGTTTGGGCACTAAGGATATATTAAATGTATTTGTAATGATGATCATTCTAAGATGCCAGAGAATATCTTTCTCTCTAATCAAAGAATCACAAAATGATTTAAGAGAGGTTGGTTTGTAAACATCCCCTAGAGTTTCTCTAATGGAGTGAAAAGTAGATACAAAAACATAATATACACTACCAATCTTAGCAAGAATAACATATATACGTTGGTCACCCTTCTTTTCTATCCTATAGTCTTCAAGTTAAAGTCTGAGCGTTTTGAACTTAGATAGATAATCTTCAATGTAAGAGAAATCACTGGAATTTAAAGAAATTTATTGGTTTTCAAGCTAGTGGGCTCGAATCTCATTGTGCTTATCCCATACGATTTCCAACTTTTCCCAAGCTTCATCTAGGTCATCAATTCCTTGAAGGTGAAATTGTAAATTAGTACAGATGGACATTCTGATTAATCTATGTGATTTTCCATTTTTATTATCTTGATTAGCTTTCTTTGAGGCATTAGTGGAAGTAGTTTATTTTCTCAAGGTAATTTGGTAAAGCCATTTACTTTGTAGTACATCCTTTATACAAGATTTCCATGAGAAATAGTTTGAACTAGTAAGCAAAACATCACTTAGGCAAGCCATATTAAAATATGCATGTGATATGGCTTAAAAAGTAGAAACTAACTATCTTGATGGAAAGTTCTTGAAAAAATAGACAGTTTAAAAAAAATGACATTGAAAACAAACTTCAGATGTCAAAGTAATGCCCTTTTTAAGAAATACATAAAATTTAACAAACTAGCACATGGCAGGTAAACATTGGCCCATGTGGTGATGGATACACAATGAAGTTGCTAAGTTAATAAAATTTCCATTCGTTCTCTAATTTTGCCTATAAGCTCACTTTTACAAATAAATTACTTTGACGTTGTCTAGTTGTTCTACGAAATGTTTTTTTTGGCCGTAATCCTACGATATAAATTTACATGAATCACTATTTTTTGTTGTTCAAAATCCATTTCTAAATGCAAAAATGGATTCAACATGCTGAAAAACTCTAAGGGCACTCAGATTATACATAAATAATCACTCAAATCTATGAATCTAACAATTTCTCGAATCTAACAAACGTCCCCGAAAAAAAAAGTCATTTCGTAAAACGTTTAGCCTACACCAATTACTTTTACATAAATTTACCCACTTTTATAAAATAAGTGAAAATCACTTTTGCAATCAAGTTACTTTATAAATTAAAGTTGCATGTAAAAAAATAACTTAAAAAAAAAAAATTAAATTACTTTATAGTGATTCAATTTTATAATTTACGTGAAATGCACTTTACAATAAAGTTATGTAATAACTTAAAATTAACTTAATGAAAAGAAAGACTTGGACTCAAGACCTCTTATTGTACTGCCGAAGGCAGTATATTGTAATGAGTTAGCATTGACTTCCATATTAATTTTTTGTTGACTTGAAAAATTTATGTCAATTTTAATGTTCAACATAACAAAAAAAAATAAAATATTTTTTAATATAACAAAAATAGCATTTTTTTAGCTCCTCATTGGTCAATAAATTGATAGTGTTATTGCAGCCTTCACATATTTCGAGAGAAAGAATAGCTAGAAAAAATAATTTTTTAACCCCTCATCTATTACGTGTACGCAACTTACTCAACACTAGATATCCTTTTCCAGCCGATTGATTTGATGTGAAATTTAGATTTTGCGTACTCTTTTCCAGATAATATGGGATTTCCTGCCGCAACAGTGAATCCATGCTGATGCCAACAATATTTCCTCCCGCAATATTGAATCAACGCTGCTGACATGACATTTCCTACATCAAGAAGATTGCAATCTCTGCCATGCAAAAAATGCATCGGGTCTGAGAATGTCATTAAGTCAGTTGGGGTCTTGAGAATCTCACCTTCAGACGACTTTACAAGAGTGAGTATCATTACCACACCATACCATTACCAATTTACCACATACCAGACAAGAAGAGAGCGAGTTTTGGGTTCTACAACTTCTGCACAATTTATAGGGTTTATTTGTTTGGGCTTATTGAGATGGTTGTGGCTCAATAACTATGTTTGGGTGCTCAAGAGCTAAAGGAGAGAGCGGGTGAAGACGATCTGTACTTTGTTGAAGCAGGGTTGAACTGGGCAATATTTATTAAGCTAGCTCTCCATCACTGTATATCCGGAGTAAAACCCCTTTCAGTTGCACAATATTGAATTGATTATCCGAGCTCTTAGCTTGAGGGTCCCTGCATTAATCAGGAATTTGATTCGAGTTAGTAGCATCTCCAATCCTCGACATGAAGGGGACTGCAAGCCCCCAACAAATTGCAACCCTCAAACAGAGCCATGAAGCAGACTGCCATCCCTCAATGAATTGCAAGCCTAGAAGAGAGCCACAAAATCCAGGAAGTAGACTGCCAGCCTTCAATGATTTGCAAGCCTAAAAGAGAGCCATGAAGACTTCCAACCTGCAATAAGTTGCGGGCCTGAAGAGAGCCAGAATGAATGGGACAATGACTGTAAAATCCGTGATCAATGTAGCTGAAAGTACATTAGAGTTTACGATAAATATCAATGTTGAATATTTCTCAACCAAAGAGTTTTTCCAGCGGTGGCCCGAGGCTGGGGAGGAGGCATTTAATGTAGAGTGAGCAAGACATTGAAGTTTGATTTTGTTCTTTATGTTTTTCCGGGGTTCTGATGATGTTTTTTTGAGTTCCCCTTTGTTCTTGGCTTCTGTGCAGGGTTTGCGGTCGGTGAAATTTTCACAAGGAAATCGTGACGACAAATGGAAGGCGCATGAAGGTTGGGGATGCAGCTCGAACTCGTGACCTGGTGCCGCCATTATGGTATTATTCCAAGCTTTAAATTCAGCGACATCATTTATTTTTTATTTTTGGTTTCCACGGTCACCTCTCTTATTTAGATTCTTTGGTTTTCCTTATCTCTTCATCAGAATGATCGGAAAAAAATAATATTTACGTTCATTGTAACAAAACGAGAAATCTGCGATTTTTGTTTCTGTTCTTTAAAGTATTGGAGGAATGAACGTCATTTGAAAATTTTCCAAATAACGGCTTTTCGGTCGCGGTCACATGGGCAAGGGGAGCTTAGACGAGGCGGTTCAGTTTCAGCTTACCTCAGATCGCAGTGACATGTATTCTGTGTTTTTAGCTGCTTTTCTTCTTACAAAGAATTTTTTTTTCTCGTGAGTTATGCCAATGACAAGAAGTATGTTATTATATCATTTATTCAGGGAAAGACCTTCATTTTTGTATTTTTCTGTAAGTTATTGCTATATAGATCCAAGATAAGACCATGAAATAAGAAAATTTAGGCAACTCTTTAGTGCCGATGGTCGCTTGCTGATGATTAAGATAAGAATCGGAGGGGCTTTGCACAGCAGTCGGCCAAGGAGAAATTCCAGCAAGTTCTACTTAGAACATATAACTTCCTTACGAATTACTTCAAGATAACCTTTTAATATATTACACATGCACTTTACTAAAAAATAATCTGCTCTGATAGATAGCGCAAGCCGGCCCTAAAAAAGTTTACTTGAGGCATAGGCTGCCATTCTAAGGTATCCATTATGAAACCAGATAAAATGTACGTCATTGACTTTCAAATAGAGTGAAATCCTGTAGATTCTTTTCTTTTTCTGCTCTGGTTTGAAGGAAGTTTACAATCTTCATAAAAACCTATTTTTTTTTTCTTTTTAATTGATAAAAAGACTGCAAAATTATTATATTTGAGAATAAATGTTAAACTATATGTAAGTTTAGTCCACACAATAGGCCAAAAGGGGCTTGAAATACAATCGGAGTTTGAATGAAAATGAGCAAAATAAATGATAAAAAGCAACCATCGCAGTTCAAATATACTTGAAACTCGATTATCTCAAATATTTGTGTATAATCTGCTTAAAAGATGAGGAACTCCTTGGGGAAAATTGCAGAAGAATCCAAAGTACAATTCCCTATAAGAATTGGGCCTGAACGCTGGTCTAGAGAATTAAGCTATATGACTTCTTAATCTTGAACCAATTCAAAATCCCTAAGAAGTCTTGCAGATTCCATGACTAAGAAATATCAAATTCATATTGATTTTACAAATTTTCATAGATTTTGTGACTGGAAATTTTAGTAAATTTCAAAATTAAATTGATTTGTTTAGGATTAAACAATGGTCTCTTTATCTTTATAATATATATATATATATATATATATCAAATTGATGAGATTGGAGAGTTTAGTTTTATTTGGTTTATTTGGTATTTTTAGTATGTAGGTTTACACAGTTATTTATAATATTGAATTTATTTTTAAATCAAATATGTTTTTTTAAGTAGGAAGAGATTTTTAAATACTCCACACGAGTTGGATAATTTCAATATTTATTTAAATTTTTAATTAGAGTTAGTTTGAATGGTTGAAAAGGAATAATTGCAATGACATTTAAATTCAATTCTTGTAATGATATGTTGAACTCTTAACCAATGTGTTGTTATAATGGCTTCAAGTCATGTAGTTGAACTATTTTATGTCATTAAGATTTTAAAATTTACTTGAAACTATCCTCAAAAAGATGAAAATGATAAAAAGTACATGGTTTTTCCCAACAATATAACCTAAAAAAATAAATAAGCCAGTAAATAATATCAAATTATAATATATTGTACTGCCAAAGATAGTATATAGCAATGAGTTAGCATTGATTTTCATATTAGTTTTGTGTTGACTTGAAAAATTTATATCAKTTTTAATGTTCAACATAACAAGTAAAAATATATATWTTTTAATATAATAAAAATAGTATTTTTTTAACTCATTGGTCAATAAATTGATGTTTTTACAACCTTAATTATCTTAATCCATTAATCATCATCATTTTTTTTTTGTAAATAAGTATATGTGTATATTAAAAGCTGCCAAAAAAMTGAGGYAAGATAACAGAGTACAGAAATGTTCAGGCTGTAATTACTGGACTGCCCCAACTATGGGGAAACCARTCCAGCTAGCCCTACTAAACCARTAGTCCAAAAAAGACATAGTTTAAACCAGTAAAATAGTATCTCATTGTTTGTCTGCTGCTATCTAAAACCTGAGAGGACTTAGCATCTAAACTTTAGAAAATCAGACACCTGGCAGGTAGCTGGGTTGYGTGGCCGAGAGGTCGCCTGGCCACGGCTCTTCCTCGATGAACRTTGGTCCGGTGTACCACTGTTCGCCCTCTACCATGCCGCRTTCCTTTCCCTCGTCGTCGCCCTCGTTCTCGGCCATCTGCATGCTCRTGCCTACTGGAGTCGACCCGTGATGCGAACCTTCATCTTTGACGTCGTCTGCAGGATCCGGGAGCAGGGCTGCGTGCATGGACGAAATTATTTGGAGGAAGCTTGTCACCTTCGCTTCCGTGGCTTGTATGCGAAAGTGCAAGTCCGCCACTTCCTGCCTAAGCTCGAAAACCAAATTGTGCAGTACTGGCAGACTGTTCCTGAATTGCTCCCTATCGTATGAGTCCTGAGGATTGGACGCTGCAGTTGAGGGGTTCTCCTGTGTATTAGGTTCGCCAAGCAGGTCACCCAGAGGGTGAAGGGAGGGCACAGGGCGGGACGGGCCAGCTGGGTGGTCGTGGAGGAGCCGGAGGAGTGCAATGGGAGATCGAGTAATTACCACCATGGAGCTCAACTGTGGTGCTTTCAGAGAGGCTGGAGTGAAATCAGACCGGTGGCTAGGTGATGATTCATCAGAAGACGAATCCGTGGGAGTGGTCGGGGGTCTTCAGGGTTTCCAAGGAGAACCTCTCCTTGGGCGTCCTCTTGGGCGCGTCATTGGAGACCGGGTGCAGCTATCAAACGAGGCGATGGGCGTCTGGTGGAGGAGACTGGAGGGGGGGTGCTCACGCCTGAGAGGAAGAACATGATTGAACTCGAGCCTCATAGAGAGGAGCCCTGCGAGCATCGAGCAAATGTGCATCACCTCCATGGTGAAATCCATATCAATATGCATCGAGGGGAAAGGACGTCAGGGTAAATGCACCCTTGCTCCGGCATTAAACCTCATTTAAACCGCAGATGGGCGATGGTTGTGGCACAAGCCCTTCACGTGGCCCCCTGCCACTTTGCCTAGTGCCCTCGTTAATCGCCTGCCACGATGCCCCTGTTGACGCCCCATCCAGGGGCATTAATCATCATCATTATGAGTAATGGATGCACTCATTTAAACGGTAGTAGAGGTGGATATATATTTTTTCCAAAATAACAAAAATAGTAGATAATGGATATAAGTTTAGTATGATGTGTGGCATATGGAATTTGTACGTTGCAATCCATATCTAATGACACATCACATTGTCCCCGCTCTTCATCAATGTTGTCAAATCACATAATATACGAGTTCATTATATACTTCTTTTTTCTTCCTCATTTAATCAAAATCAAAATTTGGTGGTTGGAATTTACAGTTTTATGGAAAATTGTGATTTCATCTTGACAAACTGTGTGATTTTGGATTAATTTCGGAGGCAGTACATCGCAGCATGCTGCCCTTGTTTAATAAAGTAACTTTCAACCAAATGAGTTGAGGCAAAATATATAACACATGTTATGAAAGACCGGGGGGGGGTATTTTTCTCAAAGTGCGCGTGCTTACCTCCAAAACCCTTGTTTTTGCCTACAAAAAACTTCACACATCCACACACAAAAACAAATGAAATAAAAAAAAAAAAATCCAGAACTTAACAATATTAGAGTTAGATCTTAGTTAAATGACCCCCAAAATGCAAGTTGTATCTGTATTTTTTATTTGTTGAGATCGCATAAAGTGCAGAGCAAAGAGAATTTTTTTTGCTATGTTTCTAGTTTGTCGATATTGCACAAGGTGCATATCAAAGAGCATACACAGACTAGAAAGGGTTGCAAACTGAGAATATACATAGAAAAAATGAAATATTAACACAATGTATAAAATAATTAAAAACCATAATGAACCTTTATATTTCTAGATTTAAAAAAAATGGCCATATCTTGGGCAAACATAAATCTTTTTGTGTGAAACAAAAAAGTGTTTCCAACCGAAAGCAACACTTTGGATGCAATGGAATAACACACTTAGTTTAGAAATGAACAAAACTAATAGAATCTAGAAATCCTTTTATGCATGTTGTGACATAGGTTCAAGATATCGATTAACAACAAGAATGGGTTTTCAAAAAGGCTCTATACCATGTTTGACAAAACAAGGTATTTCCACTAAGGTTGAACAACTTAATAAATTGCACACACAAATGGATCAAAGATTAGTACATCAATGTATTACATGGTTAAAACCATCAAAGAAGGAAATAGTCCACGACCCCAACCAATGCAACCACTTGAGGAAATATATCAGTGCAAAAGGAAAAATATTTACATAAGAGTGTCTCACAATCGATTATCATCAAATAACCCTCCATGTTATTTAAATAAAGGTCATGGATCAATTAGGTGCTAAGCCATGGATCAATATAGCTATTAGAATTGAGGAGAATATGGATTGTCAGATTAATTTATGTCTATAACATATCGTGATTGTCAAATTACATAACTACAAATACATACTAATGAATCACACTAAAGAAACACACTTTACCTAATTACACATTAGACCAAGTTGATCCTAACTAACTCCTAAGTGTCTAAATATCGTAACATGCTCCCTTGTGTTAATGTTACCTTTGAGTTGTTGTTTGGTTTGGTCTTTCTGTTGATGTTGTGCTTGGTCTCCACCTTGTGTTTTGTTCAATGTTTGATTTTCTCATCATGCAAATTGTGTTGGAACCCCCAAATTTTCTAATGGTGGTTCATTTTCTCCATGTCACTCATCTCAAGGAAAGTAGGAAACCCAAATTTGTTTCACCTCAATTTTTCCTTATGCACGGGTGGGATTGCGAATATAGGCTTGAGCCATCTCAAAAAAGTGAAGTCGTGAACAAAAGCACTCCTTATTTGAATTTTTTTTTTGGTCTTTTTACCATACACTTCCTTGTGTTGGTGTTGTGGCTCCACCTTGTTGTTTGATTTGTTCTTTTCCTTGACATTGCACTTGGGCTTCACCTTGTGTTTGTTTCGAACTTTGGGTTGTTCATCATGGAACTTCTCTTAGAAACCCTAAAGTTTTGGATGGAAACTTGTTTTCTCCACACTAATCACATTAAGGAAAGTGTGAAACCATCAAATTCATTTGGTCTCCTCTCTTTTGCCTTGTGCGTGGGTGTGATTGTGAATCTAGGCTTGATTTTTCTAGAAAAAGTAAAGTAGTGAACATAATTTTTCCTTATTTTGACATTTTTGGGTCTTTTTGACACACTCTTCCTTGAGTTGGTGTCTCCTTTGCTTGGACATTGCACTTAGTCTCTGCCTTGTGTTTCATTTAGAATTTGGTCTTGTCATTTTGCAACTTATTTTGGAAACCCCATTTTTTTCAATGATAACTCATTTTCTCCATTCCACTTGTGTCAAGGGAAGTGGGAATCCCCATATTCATTTTTTCTCCTCTCTTTTTCCTTATGTAGGGGCGAGCTTGCAAATTTGGGCTTGATCCATCTCAAAACTGTAAATTTATGAACAAAATCTATCCTTATTTGACGTTTTTCTTATCCTTTTTCCATTCTCTACCTTGCGTTGGTGTTGCCTTTGACTTGTTTTTCGATTTTGTCTCCGTCTTGACATTGCACTTGGTCCCACATTGTATTTTTTTCAACCTTTGGTTTACTCACCATGTAACTTGTCTTGGAAACCCCAAAGTTTTGGATGGTGACTCATTTTCTCTATCTCTCTCTTCTCGAAGCAAGTGGGAAACCCCAAATTTGTTTGTTTGGTCTCCTCTCTTTTTCCTTATGTGATGGTGGGATTACAAATATGGGTTTGAGTTTTCTAAAAAAGGTGAAGTCATGAACACATGCCCTACATATTTGACAAATTTCCTGTCTCTTTGCCACACACTTCCTTGTGTTGGTGTTGCACACACCTTGACATTGCACTTAGTATTCACCTTGTGTTTTGTTTAGAATTTGGTCTTCTCATCGTGCAAATTTTGTGGGAACTCACAATATTTTTGATGACAACTCATTTTCTCCATGCCACACACTTAATGGAAAATGGGAAACATTCAAATTTGTTTGGTCTTCTCTCTTTTTCCTTGTGTGTGGTCAGTCTTGTGAATCTCGGCTTGAGTCATCTAAAAAAAGTGTAGTCTTGAACAAAAGCTCTCCTTATTTGAATGTTCTTGTGTTGACTCATAATTCGTCACCTATTATGAAAGCTTGCAAAGTATTGCAAAGCCTATATATATTTATTAAAAAATATTAATAGGTGGGGTCCCCTATGAGAAAACAAACTGGAGTGACTATTTCCAAACATTACTTTTCTCTCAACATGTTGGTATACCATTAGTTTTGGTTGAAGCATCATTTTAGTTATGGTGCTAAGAGAAATGGTTTAATGATTTCAGGTTTCTTGTGGTAAATGCATATGTTTGGATGATGCAAAATATTTGTTTGCATTAAATAATGCTAGTAAGTATGGTGTATGTCAGTTTGCGAAAAGATCAAACTATGATCAAATGATATTGGATAAGTTGCAAACAAAACTTTGTTCTTTCATCAATATAATGGCAACATTAAACATGGCACCCACGAAATTATTTGCAAAAGGCATGGTTTGTTGTGTTCCTATGATTATATGCCTAGTGAAATAAAAGTATGTTTCCCATACTTTTACATTCAAGACATATTAAGTTAAAAGGATTTATATGGTTTGCTTTGGGTCTCATATATATGTGGATTTGACATTTTCATATGGCAATAAATAATGCTAGCAATACTATCAAATACATGTCAGGGTATGAAGTTTTGGTTTTTACCAAAACTCTCTCTCTCTCTCTCTCTCTCTCTCTCTCTCTCTCTCTCTCTCTATATATATATATATATATATATATATATATAAGTTAGCTTGGAATTATGTTAAGACATATATTGAAATCATTGTNCTCTCTCTCTCTCTCTCTCTCTCTCTCTCTCTCTCTCTCTATATATATATATATATATATATATATATATATATATATATATATATATATATATATATAAGTTAGCTTGGAATTATGTTAAGACATATATTGAAATCATTGTTCAATGCATATGATATGAGGTATGGTCATACTATACACAAAATTTATGGTTATATGGTTCTGACCCATTGGACTTATTATATCCACACACTACATGAGATGGATGGTTGATATAATGCATGAGCATGAGTTTAAAGGTTTAAGTGATTTGATTTTTGACGGGCTTCAAATGTACATGAATTGAAATACATTGAGTTTGGCATACACATATGGTATAGTGGATGGTTCGAATATCAACATGAAAATGGAAAATAACTGGCCATGCATTGAATGAGAGAGGATGTGGGCATTAATTCCCACAAGCATGCACTTTGCAACCTCTTGCTGGTTAGGGTAATTGTCATTTCATTTGGTTTTGGTCTGTGGATGAAGAGATATGGCTCGGCTTTGGAAACCATCCTTTTGTTTATTGCTGCAACTGTCTCAGCCTCCATAGCTGGTATAAACATGCTTTCTAGACAAGGTATGTACTTGCCAGTCTGTAAGCATATTTTGCAGAAGTTTTGTAAGATAATGAAGTAGCAATGGTTTTGAATTGATTGGTAATGAGTGTGGAAGTGTTTCTTTTCCTTGATTTTTGCTCATGAAGAATGGAATTGTTTGAATGTTGTTAAAAGGTTTTTCATTTGCAAAAAGAAAGTGTTTACGCAACCCTCTGTTGCATGCATTATTCCTTCCAAATTCATATTATCATTTTTTCATTTTCCTGAAATATTTGTTTGAAAATGGGTGATGGAAAAATGAGTTATGGGTTGAACCTATGTCTGTTATAGTTGATATGTGCCAAGTCTTGGCTTGGGTTCAATCTTAAATTTACAAATGGTCTGTTCATTGTTGAATATGGATATGCGATCAAGATTTGATAGCATACTCTGTTTCCTTGGTTTGAACCTTGGTCATATGAATGAATGGGTTTAAGTTGCATGCAATTTCGATGGAATCTATACTTATTACGACCATGTCCATTCTATTTTTAAAATTTTAAGCTCTTATTCAAGATCACAATATATGATAGAGTAACATATTCTATTTCGTTTTGGGTTTAGTATAAACTAGGCACATCCTGTGCTCGACCTTACCCCCGTTCTTTGATGAGGATGTGTGTCCATTGGATTCTATTGGTGGCTACAACACTAATCTATTATTCATTTTATCTACTTGAATACCCTTTGTCCCTTGAGTTCAAACCATTGCAAGTATTGATGAGCTTGTTTAAGTTTTATATGGTATAATTCGTTACAAATTGAGTTCATTTTCTCATTCAATTTGTAGCTATGTTTTGTTTGAATTCTTGGTTAAATCGATAGAGTAGTGGTCATTTTGTTTTGGAAAGTTAAGCATATTCAATGCTTGACACTTTCTCTATCCATTATAAAGATTGAGGCCACACCCATTTGTTCTTCTTATGACTAAAATGCTAAGCCTGTCATTCTAACATTAACTCTCATACTATACCTTGTTTTTTTATTTTTATTTTTTAAATAATAGTCTTGAATAGCCATGATTATGAGAACTGGGTTTACTTGAAAAGAAATAAATATTGGATGAATTCATTACCAGCTATCCATTCAAGAGGTTTTCAATGTTAAAGTCTAACACGAGGTTTGAGTTATTGAGTATAAAGTGCAGATAAATATTTGGAAATGAATATAAAGGCATGACATGCAAATGAAAATTTTATTTTATTACATAAACGAGGCATTATCCCTTCATTATTTATCATTTTCCATGTATTATTCCTATATTTTCCCAATGATATTTCATTTTAATTCTATGTCATTTTCCCTTGTTTATGTAATTTAAAATGATTGATTAAGATAAGCCTTTAAATAGGGTCTATTTATGATTTGTTCGTTATGGAAGACTTGTATATGGCATTGAAATTATTTTCTGGTTAAAGGATGATATATGGGAAATTTGTCATTTTGATTTGGATGCTGTAAATTCAGATTATTATGTAGTTTGGATGAAAAGAGTAATCTTAAAACACAATTGTTTTTGGGAATGGTTTGGGAGTCCTCTCAAAAAAACTACACAAATTATACAATGTAAAACTATACAGTTTTATGAACAGAAAAGATTGACTATGTATGAATATTGAACATAATTTTCTCATATATTTTTGTCATTTCATATCATTTTTCACTAATTACACCCCCTTTATCATTGTATCCCTGTCATTTATTTATTCATTTTTCACTCATTTTCCTTGTTCAAAGAGATAATCGATTGTTCATATGAAGATAATTTTTCAAAGAGCTATACAGTTTGGATTTTGAAAAGAAAAATAATGAGCATGTTGACTACCAAAATGTTGACTTTTTTTCCATGTTTACATTTATTCCTATTCATTGTTCCCTTGCATGCTTGAATTACTTTGTCATTTTCAGAGCCATAGCTAAATAATTTTAAATATAATTGTAATATATGTTTAGTAAATTGTGTCTTGTATTTTACTTTGATAATTATGTACTAATTGGAATGTTGATGCAATAAATGAGATTTTTTCAGTCGAGGAAGTAACGGGAGTGGAAATCGAGGAAACATGAGCAAAAGAGGAAGAGTTCCCAATGTGTTTTGGAAACAGGGGGGACACAAGAAAATGAGGTTTTCAATACATTTTGTTGTTGATTATGAAGATTTTAACCAACTGGCACAGATTGGCTATCTGAACCTAGGTGGACATCCAAGATTTCCATGGCCTCAAGCTCCTCCTAATCCCCCCCTACAACCACATCCCAACATTGCAGTTTTCCGTGAACCTCCTATGTATCCAACCGATGATGGTTGATACAATAACCTTATAAATTCCCCTTATGGCATAGCTCATTGGCATAACAACCCTTTACCTCCACCTCCTCCTATGCAATCAATTCCACATGTTGCATATGTGGCCTCCATACCCCAGCCAGTTCAAGTTCCTAGAAATTACAAAGTGTTGTCCATTGAACCCCAAATTCATAAAGGAGAACAACCTGCCAACTCACCAAACTCAGAGACATCCCAATCCTCTTCCATACACTTAAAACAATCTTCAACCAAAGCAGACAATAATAAGAGAGAAATCACTTTCAATGACATGCATCATGAGATAGAGAAATTGGAAGAAAAATGTTTTATGATAAAGACTTACTCAAACTCAGGCCTAATGTCTTAGAAGGAAGTAGGGAAAGAGATGCATCATCTAAAACGAAATATTATTTCTAATTTGTTTCAATTTGTTTT
>ML838392.1:28505-69205 GCA_009831015.1 Picea engelmannii | reverse complement strand
AGAGAATCAACAACTTCCTCTGCAAATTCTTCATCATTTAAGTGTTTAGAATTCCATAGTTGAGTTACTTGTGTGATTTATTCATGGTGTGTCTTTTTCTTCTTTTTAGTATTTCTACTCACTATAGTTCTAGTCTTATCATCAAAAGCATAATTTTCCAAGGACAAAGCAATATCTTGTATAGGCTAGAGGCTCTCAAGATATAAAGTGGTTGTTACAATTATTCCTAGAATGGTAGTTATGGGGGTAGTATCAATAGGAGTAGTAATAGGAATAAATTCTGTTTGGGAATGTTCCATGTCTGTGTTAGTGTTAAGCTCTTCAATGACTTCACGAGTTTTGATAGGAGTCTGGATTATTGTTTTGCTCAAGTCCTACTCTCTTGTTGTATTCATTTGTTGATCCCACCCATTTACCTGTGAATCCATTGTTGAAGTGTTGTGATACCATTCATACTTGGATGATTCATCCTCATCTTCATCAATCTTTATTGCTTCAATACCTTGCTTTTCATTATTTTCCTTAAGAAAGCCTTTTTTCCTTTAAAATTAACAATCAATGAAGTTTGAGAATTTAAAATTGTTTCTTGTAACATCAATTCTCTGAGATACTTCATGAAAACTTGTGGCTCTCTGAAAAACAATGTCAAATGAGTCATATTCATGGATGTATGCTTTAATTTTGACCATAGAACAATGTTTTTTAACAATCTTTGATGGATCATATTTTTTGGGATTCCCTTGAGCCAACCAGATTCCTTCCAATTGTTCCACTTCCTTTTGAGCACGTTTTGTATTTAATAAAGTAAAAATGACTAGTGAAATTGGGAATGTAGGCCATTTCCTTTTTTGATTTCTTGACAGGAATGTTGCAATACCAACACTGACAATTTGATATGCAATTTCTCTCAAAGCTAGTATGTCTGGGACATATCTTGCAAAAATATGGGGAGCCCCTGCACACCCATATATTCTAATATATGAGAATTCCTCATCTACAGACCAATCACCAATCTCCTTAATAGTGTCCATGGCTTCCTGAGTGAAACTGGGAGTTGGATGATTTTTTAAAAGAAAATGTAGAGGAATCATGAAAAAAATTGCAAATGTCATAGAAAAAATTCTTGCAGTTGACTGCCCACATATTAGAGAAATACAAGTGGACTGCTTCTTCATAGGGAGATTGGTTCCAAAATAAGAGGGAAAAAGGGGAAACTGCACAAATGACATTGATAAGATAACCAGACATGAAAAACCCTGGGTAGTATCCTAGAGATGCCTCTTGGGACTTTTGAATATCTTGTTTGATATTAACAGAGATAATGTGTGCCCAATTAAAAACCTTCCATGTGAAAAGCTGATGGATAAGAGGAACCCAACCCAACTTAAATTTAAAGGAATATTTTTTTCCATAAAGGCAATAGAGCATGATGACAACCAACATGGGGGTTTTATTTAATCTAGGGATATGGTAAATCTTGTCTTCTATGATTTTGAAGGATTAGGGCCATTCCACCAATCTCTAATTAAATCATCCATCTATAAGTCATATTTTTCAACTTCTTTTCAAATAAAATCTTTGATAAAATTATCATCTAGACTGGTTGTGGGTGGACTCAACTTATACATAGTAGCAATATCATCTGGCCTGAAAGACCCAACAACCTGGCTAGAGGAATTAACAATTGTGCAAGTAGAAATATTAGTGTGGGAGATTATCCACCGTACCATGTTAAGATAGGGAAGTATAGCTGGTTTGGTAGCAACCTTATGAAGTTTGGAACTCCTAATGTCGTCCAATTCATCAACATATGATTTGTATTCATCTGTGAAGTCGCCTTCCTCAATGAATTTATATAATTGGTTCCATTCCATACTACTGGTTTCTCTTGTCTTCAATTTCATGTACGAGAAGAACGTTGAGTTGAGATTCCTTTCAATTTCTTCTTCCTCATCCTTCTGCTACTTCACCTTCCATTTTTGCATCATTTTATAAGGATAACCCCTGCAACAAACAATTCAGGATCAGATTTTCATAAATAAATAATAATTTTTTTTTAATCGACACTATGTTTGTCAATATTAACTAGGAAAAAAAAAAGAAAACTGGAAGGAATTTTGGAACTTTTAAGGTTCTTTGAGCAATCATAGTCAGGGTTAAACAATCTGTCTCAGAGGAAATGTATGGATTATCAACATAGATATAATTGATATAGATGAGCATATTAAGGTTATTTTAATGTTGTGATAATGCCAAGTGTGAATCACATTAAACCTATTAAATGTATGTAACCAAACATGCCAGAAAAATTAATGCAGGAAAAGACAATTACATTTATTTTAATTTTGAAGGTGGTGTTTACTACCGACATCGGATCACCGGGAAGTTTTAGGACTACACCTTTAAAACCAATGAATGAAGTATGATATGATAAGTTTTATTATGATTTAGTGTGCTTTAATCAATGTTTAATCATTTAACCGAGGCACCAGGGATCGAGAACTTTATTGAATGAAGCACTTATGCACCTAGAAATAATCCTGATTCGGTATGGTTCAAGCTATAGGATCACCGGGCTACCAGGATATCGTGGTACTGGGAGTCCATGACTTATTGCACAAGTGGATTGTTATAATAATCTTGATCCAATGCCACCAGGATAAACTACCCACTTGAGATTATTGTTAACCAAAAAGAAAAAGGAAAATTGATCTCATATTACTTATTCATCGGGAAAGATTTATTGAAATCGTAAAACTAAACAAAAATCCCGATCTGGTATAATTGGATCATCGGACTAATTGAACTATCAGGAGATTGAGCTATTGGGATATCGTGGATTGGCCTACGGGAGGAATTTATTAAAGTTAAAAAGAAACCTTTCCCAATCTGGTGTAAGTGAAAACTAGTCCATTGGGCCAATCAGGAGATCGAGACATTGACCTACTGGAAGATTATTGGGGCTGATGATTTTATTAAAATATTAAAAAATTCTTATATGATATAATCTAGTCATCGACCATCAGAATACCGAGAGATCGGGAGAGTGAGTTTTATTGCTTGTTTAATTTTTTGTGTTTTGAAAGGATTATTTGAAAATAATTCAAATGCATCACAAAATTATAATGTGAATTTAAACAAACAATATTTTTTTTAAAAGGGACCCATTACTATTCATCTGAAAAACTTAAAAATAATGGGGGGTTGTTGAGGCTCAAGAGCACTCTAATCCAATTTCCCATAGGTAACACACACACACACACACACACAATTCAAATGCCAATTGTTTCATTCATGTTTTCAACACCATACCAATGGAGAATTAATTAATCTATAATTTATAATTCATAATCATTTTTTTACTTTCCAACGATGGTTGTAGGTAAACAATCATAGGTTCAATTGAGAATGAATCAATAACACGATGTAGCATGGGCATTACCATCAATTAAATATTCCAACAATCTTTATTAGAACACTCCAATAACAAATGGATTAATCCTCTTCATTTTTATGAAGAGAAGAATATTTGAATACTATCAATATGAATAATGCTTGATTTCCACTCATTATCAATGCAATAATAATAAAAAATCTCCAACATTAATGTAGAATATAAACACTTTCCTCTAATACATCATTACCCAATACAAGAATAACATGATTCACATAGCCATATCAGAGTTACCTGTGAGTAGCTACAGGGTTACGTTGGTTGAAGGTTCAATTGCTACATAGGTTTCTATTGGAGAGAATGAAAATTACCCAGGGAAGATAATATAGGATACCTAGGGAAGCACCCCAAGGGAATAATGAATGTAATGTGGTCATAATCATGGAATAGACCCACTTGGTAGTTGATGGGAAATAAATAGGCCCACTATGTAGTTAAGAGGAAATAATATAATAATAAAGGGTGGTTGGCATAGAACCCTAGGAATACTCATGAGTATCATTGTATTGAGATAGGTTGGATATTGGATGTTGATTCTTGTAGCAAGAATGGTTTGTGGAGTGATTCCTTTCATAAGGAGTATTTTATGGTGTTACCCTACCTTAATGGTTCTTATCTATATTCTTATGTCATTTATGATGTGAATGCATTTTATAGTTATGAACTTTAATGGTTCTTTCTTGTTTTGATTCAATTAAAGGGCTAAGGATCACTACAAAGCATAAGATGTGTAAATGATCTGCTACGATTTATTCCCAAAGTGAATCACACCCGCAAGTTGTCAAATGATGCACATGATGGTATATTCTTATGATACACTGATCGATGTAGTATGAGGAAGTGGGAAAGCTTCTTCAACTATTTAATTAACCTATATGAAGCTAACATAAAATTTCTGGAAAGCAGGAAAACCCCACAGTGAATTTTTACAACCCTATCAAGTGCCCAACAACCTAAGAAGGGATATAATAAGGAAATGAAATTGGAAATCTAGCTAAGGAAAGGAAAGTAGAGAAAAAACTCTTCTTCCATAGCCATTGATATCAATTGGCCAACTAAATGGATGGTTTGAATCTCTTGGCTATTGTGATTAGAAAAATGATTTAAAATAATTGATTTTGAGCAAAAATCAGTATCACTACAGGTTGAAATTTATCATGAAAATCCATTGAACGTATCTATAATATAATTCTATGACACAAGAATAAAATGAAACTCAAAATTGACACATATATTTTACCATGGAAACCCTAATGAGAAAACCAAATTTGAATGGTGATGCTTTGTCTTTATTCTTAACAATTATAGGGTTACAATGTAGTCTCATGGTTCTCTCGGCCTTTTAGCAATTTGCATAGCTAATATTTTCCTCTGCATCCTCTTCCACTCCACCAAAGGACCCTTTCTACATTGAATTGCTAGAGGATATAGACACCATTTGGGTAAATGGAATGCCAAGCATCCTTTCCCCTTCATTTCCCATTCCTTAATTCTATTCTCTCCTATATTATCCTTTGTTGGAAACATTCCTCATGTTCTTGTCTTCTTGTTTTTTACAATTGCATTGGATTTATTAAACCCTTAATTTTTGTCAATAGCTTGTGTGTACTAAATCTCATTAACCACTTGATGTTTGTTTCAGATAACTAGTTCACCTTAACTTGAGTCACATCCACTATGATTAGTGGAGGTTTTTGTAGAGAAGTTTTTGAGATTTTTTTGAATCCTATAACACCAACACCCTCCACTAAACCTTTTTTCGTTGGAGCATGTGACAAAGTGAAAGTTTTGAAATGCATAATAGTGACTGTGAGGTTAATATGAGTCCTTTTAAGTACCATAACTTTTTTGAAATGTTGTGTTAATGTTAGGAATTTAAGAAGCTATAATTGCACCAAATCTGAATGTGAAGAATTATAATTGTGGAATTTGACAAGGTTAAATTACAAGCTCTCCATTACATCACAAGATGTGTAAAAATTACCCATCTAAAAGTGAAAGAGAAAGTGATGATGGAGAATTTCTTAGGAAAGTATTAATTTGCAAACAAAAGAAGGGTTGCAATCTCAATAAATTCGAGGTGAATACATAAGCCTGGTCACACTTTTTTCGCAAGGTAGCATGCAAAAACATTCCTTGCACACCCGCAATCAAGGAATTTTTTCGGTGCTCAAGAAATATTTCTAGACCTTGATCAAACACTTGAACAAGCCTGTGATCTAGGATTTTTGTTAGAATCAACATATCCTCGATCAAGGTCCCAACAAGGGTTAAATAAAGAGTTGATCAAGGTTTATACCTCAATTGAGAGTTAGGACCTCGATCAAGATTTTAATCTCAATCAAGTTCCCTTTTTTTATTAAAAAAACACGAGTAGGCCATGAGGGCCTTTTCCTTTTCATTTCATTTGGACAACAAGAACTAGTAAGAAACCTCGAGCCAACATTCATATCTCAATCCAATCTTTCCAACAACCACCTTCCCACCTTGATTCAACATCTAATCCAACCACATGCACTGCACAATCTCTATCGAGAGGTAGGTGGGTTTTTCATTGTTTTTCCAAATAAATTGTAATTCTTTTGTTTCAATTTTATCATTCATTAGTAGTTATGCTACCAAAATTTTATTTTTTTGTTAAAATTTTATCAACCAGCATCGTTTATGTTAATGATTTTATTTCCAACCATATATCAACAAGTATAAATGTTGATAAATTGGTAATGTAAATGTTGTCTTTTTTTTTTCAAATTGTTTACTTGGAAATAATTAACCAACATTGTAAACACTAAGTTTTTATTTCCAACCATGTACTAGTTTTTATTTCAATCCTTTAGTAGCACATAAAGGATTACAAATTATTGATCAATACATGGTTGAAAAATAGGTGGCCAAACACTACAATTCATGTGATACTAAGAAAATATGGAATCAAAGTGAAAAGTAGACCTCCCTACAAATGGCCATCAATTAAACATCAAGCAAAGCCAATAATCAACTCATTTATCACCACTATTAACATGAAAATACACTTTCCTTCATAAATAAATCATAACTATAACACATTTTAGCCATTGAAACAACACACTAGCCTCACAACCCACTTGTGATGCAAATCCGGTAAGAAACTGCAAAAGTCAAGCCCTCTTAGATAGTCAAAATGAACCCTAAAATTTAAAGTAAAATGGAAAAGGTTCGTCTCAAAAGTGTAAAGTAAGTGACCAAAACCTTTGGACCTTTATCAACAATTTTCATGTCCTTTTACCACTCACTCCCTTGTGTTGCCACTTCTTGCATGAGGTTTGTATTTCGTTTACCCTATGGTTTTGTTTCCTTGTGACTTATCCTAACAACCCCAACTTTTTGGTATATGGAAAAATGGCAGCTCATTTTCTCCATTCCACCCATCCCAAGAAAGTGGAAAACCCCAAATTCGTTTGGTCTTCTCACTTCTTATTTGTGCATAAGTAGGCTTATGAGTTTAGGATTCCAAGTCATCTCAAAAAATTAAAGTGTGTTGACATGGTGTTCAACACCTCCTTCAATATTTGTGTCATGGTTTAATAGCCTCACGTGGATCTATTAACTCTGGGGATTGTATTGGAAACTAACGTGTCAACCTTTTGGTTTAATGACAAACGAGGGCAAAAAATTGGTATCAAAGTGAAAGGTCGCAGGTTCAATTACACTAGATTGGTGTCGAGTACCTCAGATGGTGTTGTGGGGGAGATTGTTGACTTGGTGGTCAACACCTCCTTCGAGACTCGTGACATGGTCTGGTGGATCCATTAACTCTAGCGGTTATATCAGAAACTAACAGGTCGACCTTTTGGTTTAATGACAAATAGGGGCCGACAAAGTGGTGACCAAAGTGTCTCCTTATTTGACAATATTCTTGTATTTTTACCAAGTTCTCCCCTTATATTGTCATTGCCTCTACCTTGTTGTCACTTTTTTCTTCACCTTGTTTTTCTTCTTAGGCATTCCCTTGTGTTTCTCTTATCCCTTTGTCTTCTTGGCTTGTGAATTATCTTGGCAACCCAAAATTTTTGGTATGTGGAAGGAGGGAATCTCATCTTCTCCATGTCATTCATCTCAAGGAAGTGGGAAATCCCAATTCATTTTGTCTCCAAAATTATATATTGTGCATGAGCATGCTTGTGAAATTGGGCTTCAAAGACATCTAAAAAACGTAAAGGGCCAACACCTCTCCTTATTTGACAATTTTCTTGTATTTTTATCAAGAAATCCCTTGTGCTGACCTTGCCCTTACCCTATTGGTTGATTTGGTCTTCACCTTGTCGTTCCACTTGGCCTTTCCCTTGTGTTTCATTTATCCCTTTTCCTTTTTGCATTGCAATTTATCTTGTCAAGCCCAATTTTTTTCTCCATGTAACTCATCTCAAGGAAGTGGGATACCCCAAATTCATTTGGTCTCATCTCTTTTCCCTTGTCCATAGGTGGGGTTGCAGATTTAGGGTCCCAAGTTGTCTCAAAAAACTAAAGTGGTGACCAAAACCTCTCCTTATTTGATAATTTTATTTTCTTTTGACCATGTGGTCCCTTTTGTTTTTTCTTACAACACCTTAATGGTCAATTTGGTCTTCACCTTACCATTCTTCTTGGTCTTTTCTTTGTGTTTCGTTTATCCTTTAGTCTTCTTGCCTAGCTACTTATCTTGGAAAACCCAAAGTTTTGGTATTTGGAAGGATGGTGCCTTATTTTCTCCATGCCACTCATCTCAAGCAAGTGGAAAACCCCAAATTCATATGGTCTCCTCACTTATTCCACATGCATATGTGATATTGCAATATTGGGCTTCCAAGCCATGTCAAAAAAGTAAAGTAGTGACAAAATCTCTCCTTATTTGACAATTTTCTTGTATTTTTACCAAGTGCCCCCTTGTCTTGTCATTACCTCTACTTTGGACACTTTTATCTTCTCTTTTCCATTCCACTTTGTCTTCCCCTTATCTTTTGTTTATCCCTTTATTTTTTTGGCTTATGACTAATCTTGGAAACAAAAACATTTTGGCATGTGGAAGGATGGTGGCTCATTTTATCCATGCCACTCATCTCAAGGAAGTGGGAAACCCCAATTAATTCGATATCCTTATTTATTCCTTGTGCATAGTCATGTTCGTGAATTTGGGCTCCAAGTCGTCTCAAAAAATTAAAGTGGTAACCAAAACCTCTCCTTGACATTTTTTCCCTTTTTACCAAGCACTCACTTATGTTGATCACCTTGCCTTCACCCTGTTGGTTGTTTTTGTCTTTGCCTTGTGATTTCGCTTGGTATTTCCCTTGTGTTTCATTTATCCCTTTAGTCTTCTTTCCTTGCAAGTTATCTTGACAAGACCAACATTTTTCTACGTAGAAGGATGGCAACTCATTTTCTCCATGCCACTCATCTCAAGGAAGTGTAATACCCAAAAATTGTTTGGTATCGTCTATTCTTCCTTATGCATAGGTGGCATTGCAATTTTGGGCATCCAATTCATGTAGAAAAAGTAAAGTGGTGACAAACCCTCTTCTTATTTGAAAATTTTCCTATATTTTTACCATGCACTCCCTTGTGTTGTCACTTTCGGTGCCATGTTGTTCACTTTGGTCTTTGCCTTGCCATTCTACTTGGTCTTCACCTAGTGTTTCATTTATCCTTTGGTATTATTTCCTTGTTACTTATTTTGGTAACCCAAACTTTTTTGTATGTGGAAGGATGGTGGCTCATTTTGTCCATGCCACTTGTATAAAGGAGGTGGTAAATCCCAAATTTGTTTGGTCTCATAACTTCTTCCTTGTGCACAAGTGTGCTTGGGAGTTTGTGATTCCAAGTTGTCTCAAAAGATAAATGTGGTGATTTAAGCCTCTTATTATTTGACAATTTTCTTATCTCTTACCAACCACTCCCTTATGTTGTCATTTCCTCTACTTGTTGGTTGTTTTTGCCTTCACCTTATCAGTCTATTTGGTCTTCCCCTTGTGTTTTATTTATCCCCTTATCTTCTTGGCTTGTGACTTATCTTGGAAACCCAAAATTTTTGGTATGTGAAAGGATGGAAACTCATTTTATCCATGCCACTCATCTCAATGAAGTGGGAAAACCCAATTCATTTGGGATAATTGTGCCTTCCTTGTGTATGGACATGCTTTCAAATTTTGGGTTCCAAGTCAAAAATCAAAGTGTGACCAAAGCCTCTTCTTATTTGATGATTTTCTTATATTTTTACCAAGCATCTTGTGTTGTCGTTGCCTCTACCTTGTTGGTTTATTTTTTCTTCACCTTATCATATTCTTGGTCTTCCCCTTATGTTTTGTTTATCCCTTTGTATTCCTGGCTTGTGACTTATCTTGGAAACTCAAACTTTTTGGAATATGAAAGGATGAAAGCTAATTTTCTCCATGCCACTCATCTCAAGAAAGTGGGAAACCCCAATTTATTTATTTTTGTCACTTCTTCCTTCTGCATGGATGTGCTTGTGAATTTTGGATTCCAAGTCGTCTCAAAAAAGTAAAGTGGTGACCATAACCTCTCCTTTTTTGACAATTTTCTTGTCTTTTTTTTCAAGTGCTCCCTTGTGTTGACCTTGTCTTTTCCCTATTGGTTGCTTTGGTCTTCATCTTGCTATTCTTCTTGTCCTTTCCCTTATGTTTCATTTATGTTTTTTTCTTCTTGCATTGCAAGTTATCTTATCAAGCCCACATTTTTTTATGTGGAAGGATGGAATCTCGTTTTCTCCATGCCACTTATCTCAAGGAAGTGGGAGATTAGAAAATTAATTTGTCCTGGTCTCTTTTTCCTTGTGTAAAAGTGGAATTTCAAATTTGGCCATCCAAGTCATCTAAGAAAATAAAGTGGTGACCAAAGCCTCTCGTTATTTGAAATTTTTTCTATCTTTTATTGTGATCTCCCTTTTGTTGTCACTTCCTAACACACCATTCTAAGTCACTTTGGTCTTCACCTTACCATTTTTCTTGGTCTTCACCTTGTGTTTCATTTATCCTTTGGTTTTCTTTCCTTGCAAATTATCTTAGAAGCTCCAACTTTTTGGTATAGGGAAATATGTATACTTTCTTTCTCCATGCCACTCATTTCAAGGAAGTGGGAAACCCAAAATTTATTTGGTCTCCTCACTTCTTCCTTGTGCATAGGCATGCTTGCAAGTTTTGGATTCCAATTCATCTAAAAAAAGTAAATTTATGACAAAATCCTTTCCTTATTTGATAATTTTTTGTACTTTTACTGAGTGCTTGGTCGCTTTTATCTTTTCCTTGTCATTCCACTTGGTCTTCCCCTTGTGTTTTTTTATCCCTTTTTCTTCTTGGCTTGCAACTTATATTAGCAACCCAAAATTTTTGGTATGTGGAAGGATGGAGACTCATTTTCTATGTGTTGTTCATCTCAAGGAAGTTAGAAACCCCAATTCATTTGATCTCATCACTTCTTCCTTGTGCACGAGCATGCTTGTGAATTTGGGTTTCCAAGTCATATAAAAAAGGTAAAGTGGTGACTAGAGCCTCTGCTTGTTTGACAATTTTTTCGTGTCTTTTTACCAAGCGCTCCCTTGTGTTGTTGTTACCTATACCTTCTTGGTTGCTTTTCTCTTCACCTTGTCGTTTTGCATTGTCTTCTCCTTGTGTTTCATTTGTTTGTTTTTCTTCTTTCCTTGCAACTTATCTTGGAAACCCCAAATTTTTGGTATGTGGAAGGATGGGAAATCGTTTTCTCCATGGCACTCATATCAAGGAAGTGGGAAACCCAAATTTCATTTGGTCTCCTCACTTCTTCCTTTTATATAGGTAAGCTTGCAAGTTTGGGATTTTAAGTTGTCTAAAAAAAGCAAAGTGGTGACCAAAGCCTCTCCTTCTTTGACAAGTTTCTTTCCTTTTTACCAAGTGCTTCCTCGTGTTGTAGTTTCTAAAGCTTGAAATGAACTCTACCTAATTTTTCTTGGTTATTTGATGGAAATAACTCTCTAGAACAAGGCTCTTGTCTACAAGATAGATAGAGTTCTAGATATTTCATAGGTCTTGCTCCAAGACAACCTAGGTCTATGCCTCATTTGACCCATGAGAGGGCTCATTTTTGTTACAAATAGTTTTGTTGTATTGATTTGTATAAGTGAATTGTTAGTGTGGTGAATAATATATTTATTTTTACTTTCACATATCCACCACCATCGAGCTACAAGGGGACACCTAGAAACATACAAGATAATGTTAGCCATGGAGGTAGTGAACTAATTCCATCTTATAGTACCCACACATTACCTGAGAGAGAGGAGGTCTAAGATATAGGTATTTTGTGGAAATTCTTGTTTTCTTGTGGATATATTTAATTTTGAAAGTTCAATTTCATGAGCAAACACATATTTTGTTGTATTATTTTTTGTTTGACTTGTATATGTCCCCAATGGATAAGGTCATTCTACATCTCCCCCATCATGGAAGAATGAGGTTACACATACTATCTTAGAGGAGATATCTAGATATTACAACCGGTTGGTTAGAGATATCTACACCACCATTTGGGTTGAGATCACCACTCGATGATCAATGTCGATGATCCTTGGTAGTGTTGGTCAATCAATGACACTATATCATAGGGTGGGACCACATAGTGCCCTTTGGCTAGTGTTATTATGAGGATGAGTAAGGTGTTGGGGAGAGATAAAAAGGATGCAATGAAATCTAGAGTGAGGGGATGTGATGTGAGTGGTAGGTTGCTTGATATCCCTCCTAACCATCTAAGAGGGAAACCAGTTAAAGTAAAAGATTCTAAGCTTGAGGTTTCATCTCCTTATGTTCATGATAGATTTATCTAAGCACGGGACATGTTCCCCCACCATGATGAGGTCTCATTATATTTTGTGACACATATGTAAGTTGAGAACATGTTACACATATAGCTTGATTTTATTGACACACCATCATGTTTTATGGTCTCGATATGGGATGTACTTATGACCTTCCTAAGGCTCGTAGAGACCTTGCTACCATACCACCTCTTGCAACATCGATACCATTGTCAAGTAAGAGTATCATTTTACCCTATGCATTAGATGATGCATCACATCTTAGAGTTGAGGAGAAGGATGAAATGGCAGAAGCCATGTGCACTACATTGGGTAGTGTTTCAATTGCTTTAGTTGGGGAGAGATCAAGACCACCACCTATTTCAATAAATCCTAATGTGCATTAGGTGCAAAAATCAATACTTAGTCAACTACCCCATGAGGATTTATTGCAATATGATATTAGTGCATGGAAAGTATATTTTCGGTTGTATGAGATATGCAAGACACATCCTAGAGGTGAGGTATAGTTTTGTAAAATTATGTATGAATAACTAATCTTTATTAGTCATCAATTATTCATGGGAATACATGTAAAACCAACACATTAAGTAATCATATTTTGTTTTTATTGCATGCAAATGTTTACATTACTAAATGATTCTAACTTTAGTACTCCAATGGTTTATCATCCACATAGGACAGATGGAGGAGACCCAATTAGTATATGATTGAATTCTAGTAGTTTCAATATAAATTGTGTATGTGCTTACATATTTACAATTGGTTATTTCATCCTAACTTTCTTCACATGTCCAACGTTTAGAGTGTACAGGGTAAAGAAAAGGATGTTGTTGAAGGTCCTAAACCCAAGCTTGAGTTTGAGCTTGATCTTGAGCCTAAGCTCAAGCCCAAATTCCCACATATAGTCCTCTCTCTAGAGATAGGTACTCAACTTCAATGTTTGTCAAGTATAATTTGTGAATCAATGATGGAGTCCAAGATATGCTTCAATTTTTTAAACAATGATTATATTATGTGTTTATTAATTTGAGTGTTTACATTTAATGTCATCATACTAAGTTCCAAGTATATGGGGTTCTTGATATCCCACTCAAGTGGGAACATGACTGAAAAGCAATTATTTCACATTGTGATGCAGGCTCATCGAGGGTCTGATGATCTGCCATGCTTACCAAGGCACTAGCATGGGTGTGTAGACTCAAATTCCATATGCATAGTTTAATATTGACTTGATTTGAGTGACATGATCCATTAGTGAAAATTTGAATAGATAATTTTTCTATGAAAATTTATCTAACTTGACTTTATATTTTAATTTCACAGGTAATTATGGATGATATTTTTATGAGTCATGTGGATGTTGGTGATGGGGGCCCAATGTAGGTTGTGATGGTGGTGGAAATGGTCATGGGTCCAGTGCCACATGATTTAGATTCGTAGGGTTTTTTCTTATAACTAGGGGCCCAATTTGCTTATAGCCCGATGCTTTGATTTGTACTAACTTATTGTTATATATGAACTTTTTTTATAATCTATATGTGCTTTATGATTATTTTTTCAACTCTATGATGAATATTGAGTGAATGCATCGTGAATATTAAATGTGTTATATTATTAATGTCAAATAAATTATGAGTATACACTAAATAAAAAACAAACAAACAAACAAACAACTAATTTAAGGTTAAACATTATTTTTCTTATTATTAAAATTAAAATATTTGATTAGCTTTCAAACATAACAAATACTCTTTTTTCTAAAATCAAATAATTAGTTATGTACATTGAATTCAAAACAAAACTAATTACATAACTATATCTATGATCTTAAAAATTAATTACATAAATATTCTAGGCATGTTGAAAAATATCTTACATATGCTTAATAAAACTATTATTCCAAAAATAATGAAAATGATGTAAACAAGTTATAAACTAGATAACTACAAGTAAATAATCATATTAATATATCTAACAATGTTATTCCATTTAGTCCTTATTACACTAAATTGGTAAATTTTGCACCAAGTTGAATAAGTTTGCAATATAAGAGCTCCGTTCTTTTGTAAATATACCTATAGTTTTATTTTTTATCTCATGAAATTGTAGTTGTACGTTATAGTCAACTTCTTCATGAATGAAGATTGCATGTAAACTTTATGTATTTATATAAAAAATTAATAAAATTATGAAAAAATTATGAAATTATGTATTTATGTATCTTTACAACATATTAATTTAGAGTTAATTTATGTTCGTCAACATATCTTTCCAAACTTACTAGTTATTTGTAATGTTGTATTGGAACCCCATTAAATGTGATTACATATAGTGACTTGTTTTATGCAGATATTTAAATATTATCTTGGTTGTTGATCCATATGATTTTGGTTTAAGAAACTCATAATAAATGTAATTTTTGTTGAATATTCACCATTACATACATTATGTTTCAAATTGAGTTTTAATATATAATTGGTTTAATATTTTATATATTTTTACATTCAATAACACATATACATCTTGTATAATTTTATATTTAATTTTATTAATTGTTAACTAGTTAGTTAGTTGATTATATATTTTTATCAAAATGTTGTTTTCAATTTCATTTTTTAATGCTAAGATGTACCCAATCAACAAATAATATTTCCACAGTTAATTATTTTAAATTTTGTT
Source organism: Picea engelmannii (assembly GCA_009831015.1). Taxonomy (NCBI): domain Eukaryota; kingdom Viridiplantae; phylum Streptophyta; class Pinopsida; order Pinales; family Pinaceae; genus Picea; species Picea engelmannii. The sequence goes on along the minus strand of ML838392.1, from coordinate 54,254 downwards.
AAATGTTTTCAACACAAATATTCAAAAAACTTATTTATTATTTAACATCAATATATTAACCTCACAAAACACTAATCTAGAACTAAACAAACACAAAGAGTTAACTTAACAAGGGCATTAGGTTAGTTTAAAACAAAAGTGAGTATCTCAAAGGATGCAATCAATAGCATGGACTTACTTTGGCTTAAATTTTAAGGGGTGATTTCTTGACAAAATTTATGCAAAGTTAAATAAAATAAAATATAATATTTACCAAAGCACAAATCAAAGTTAATGGAAAGTGATCACTAGGTGTGGGCTCATACTCACAAATACAAATATCTAAGTTAACTTTTTGTGGGTGATGTCTATGGCTTGTATTTTCATTTTCTAAAAAAAGACAAGTGCACCAAGTTATAAAAAATAAAAGTGAGTTGATCGAGGGAAGCACTTGATAACATATTTTTCCTTTGGATTAAATGATAAGGGGCGACCTTATACATTTAGATTAAATGTTGAAGTTTAGGTAACATATATTATTTTAAATTGGAATATGTGAGATTTAAATGTGAAGTTTGAGGAGCATATATTTTGCTAGTTATCTAGAGTTTACACAAACTACATTGAGCTTGGATTATTAATGTTTAACTTAAAATCCATTCATTTTTTTTTCTAACAATCACACTTTTCAATATTATTAACATCATCAATTTCTGGTAAGGGTTACCATAAGGGCACATAACATGGATCAAAAATGTATTGAGCCATTAAACTAGAAATAATCAAACCAAACAATAATGTTTAGAAGTAGGATTGAAAAATCAATAATGAGTGACCCTTGATATAACCTCTAATTGTTATGGTTAAATGTTTCAGAGCCAGGCTTCGAACTTGGTCCTGAGGGTTATGGGCCCACTACACTTCCACTATATCACTATGATTTTTTTTCAATTATATTTAATACAATTTAAAGAAACACAAAAATAATTTAAAAGATTTCACTTATATAATATAAATGAAACACAAACAAAAAAATGCAATCCAACCAAGAAAGAAAATAAATGTCAAACATACAGATGTTTAACATGTAAAGAAATACAATCAAACATTACATTAACTCATTGCAAAATAAGTTGAGAACTACTCACCAACCTCAAAAGTGACCTATAGTTTACTCATCTGGCCAATGGGTTATACAAATGCAAGTCTTCATAATATGTTCATGGTCAACTTCCACCATCTTCCATCTCCTTGATTCACCTCTCATCACTTTCATTTCCCTAACTTGTATTCAAGCTACTATTGCCAAATGATTGCACTAGAAGGATACATATTCAAGCATAAACTCTATATAGATAATATAATCATTTTGTTTTTTCACTTAAAAAAAAGTGACCTATCACAACCATGTCGCTAATATGATATGCATAATCTCCATCTTGATACAATCTCACCAACTTCATTTTTATTTACATGCATCACATCAAATAGTAGGCCACATTCTCTTAATTTCTTTGTGGTGCAATGACAGAGAATACAACACCTATAAGCAAAATTCAAAATATTAATCAATATACATTTGTTCAAGTTTGAAAATTTAAATATTATGTTTAAGGTGCCAAATAAAACACCATTAATCTATAATGATCCCATTAAATAGGTCGCATACCTTCCCTAACAACATCGAAAACTTGATCATGATCCAGACAAACCATGGCCTCTTCAACATGGAATTAGATGTAGCCCCTTTGGATTAAGTGGGACATAATTCCATTATTTTACATATCCATTGTTTTCACATTAATCAAGTGCACATCCCTTTGCATCAACAAAAAATACACAAAATCATGTGTACTTTCTCGTCTCAACAGAAAAGATGTCACCTATGTCTTTACTTCAAAGATAGTGTAATTCCCTAGTTCCAAGTATAGTTTCATATTACCAAGGTATAGATCCATTCACATTGTTGAGTGAAACATTCTAAAAGAATATGTATCATAAAGGTCAAATTTAATTTTTCTACTAAGTGTGTGTTCCAAATCATGTCAAATTAATCTTGAATTTGCACATTGTAGTCTCTTAGTTGTGCACTGACCTCATTTGTTCATGACCTTCGTGGCCTAAATGCAATTTGCACCAGTCAATTACTTTAACACATGATTTAAGTTGAATTGCATAATGACTCATTAGGTTCCTCCTAAGTGCTCATTTCACACAAGCACCCCAACCATCATGTTTTTCCTTTCCATGCCCCGATTCAAAAAAGTTCCAAGTATGTCAAAATCATGTCTTCTTATGAAGTGGACTCAACTATTAAAAAGAGTGCGCTAATATGAACCTCCCTAGACACCCATCAAACCAAATCTAGTGTTCTATAAATTTTATCCTATTCTTTCTAAATGATTCATAGATCAAACCAAAGCAATGTTGACAAAACAATGTATCATGCTCACGATCATCACTAAGCTCATAAAATGGCACTCCTTAATCACATTGTGTGATTTTGGAGTGGTATCCCTACCATCAATATTCACCTATGCATGTCTATACAAGACATGCACACATATAGACACTTGCACATACAAGTCATCCATTAGTGAAATTCATCCATACAATTAAAATAAATAACATAACATAAAGGATAAATACATCAGATAGTTATAGAAATATTTATCCAAAGCATCAATTGCAATAAAATGAAATTGAAGTATAAACTTATGCAATTTCCCAAATTCCTTGAAATGATTTTTCCACTATTCACATGAAATGACATTTCGATCGACAAAGAAATGGAAACTACATGTTGCATAGCCTTTCAAGCAACACACTAGCTTCAACACCCACCTGCGATGCCAATGCACAAAAAGATCGAAAATGGAAGCCTTCTTGGGGAGCCACAATAAAGCATGAGTTTCTAAGAAGAGAGGTGATAGGTTTGTACTTAGAAGTACCTCCCCCAAGGAGAATGGCCAACATTTTCAAAATGAGTGATATAAATAAAATAAGTAGTGGAGTGAATAACACTAACATGGATGATGATATTAGTTTCCATCACTTTTTTTAAATAAGAGGTAAAAGATGAGGTGTGATAAGAGAATGAAACCTTCTTAGTATATGTTTTGTGTTGATCCTCTTATTATTTGGATAGGTAAGAGGTAAAAGGGGTAGGCTTAGACTTATGCTAATGAATCCTCTTCTTTCCATAGTTATATTAGTTCTTCATGGCTTAGGTAGAGTGCTTAGTCATGGTTTCATTCCAAATACAAAGGTTAGAGTTGGGTTTCACATCAATAAAGCTTTTAGGAGTCTTAGAAAGCTTATAGGTAAAACACTCATTCGTGGGATCCCCATAATCCTTGTGAAATTTTCAATATGCATTGCTATTGAAGGAATTATGATTTTAAAACCTAAAAGTAGGTTTCAAACCTTGAGGTTATTGACTAAATATAAAGACAACTTTAGTTTCCAATTTTCTCGCATGTGTAATTTTTGTAGTTTTGATGAGATTGTCACCCATTTCATTCTTGTTGGAGAATGAAGTAGAAGGAGAAGATGCTTGGGGACTAATCTTGGCATACCAAGAAAAGAGATCAAGTAGGGATACCATGTACTTGATAAGAAAGATTCAACGTCAAGAACTTAGACACTACATCTTTCCGGGAGATAAAATGGTCATGAAGGACTTTAAGGAAAATGTGAGGTCATAAGTTATTGATTAGTTCAAGTGGTGCAACTATCAAAAGTGAAGAAATTTTAAGTAGAGTGGACATATATGCACCATATCTGGATAAAGACAAACTTCAATTTCTTTTCACCCTATTTGACGATGAAAAGGGAGTGCATTCCTATCTCATTTGGGTGGGAAACATTAAAGTACTTGGAAATATATTCTACTATCCATTGAAAGTTGTAGAAAGAAACTAGAGTAGGCAATGGAACTATCACAAGGCTTTCCATGCAAAGCTATAGAAAATATATTTAAGAGGTTGTGATTATATGTGATGTACTCAATACATGGGACAACAAAGGAATCCACATATTGGGTTGCAAGGTCTTGGACACATTTTCCACTAAACATGGGTGCCATAAAGTAGAACTTTAATTTTAGTGCACAATACCATAGAAAATAAAAATATATATTAGTAAAAACTATAAATAAAATACTTGAAAAAATAATACCTTATCAAAATCATAGTACTTTCTTTGTATCTCTATTTAGGAGCGAATTTGTAATTCTTAGCAAATTATACCATTGATAAGATTGTACCCTACTCTAATACCTCATGAGATTGTCTAAATTGATAAGATTTTCACCTAGACTTGTGAGAGTGTTTCATATATTTATAAATTTGATTTTGAAACTTCCCCATGAATTCTAAAACATGGATATTGTCCTCATGGAATTTAATCCTTTTAAACACCACATTTGAAGAAGAGGACATATTATGGTAACATACTCATATCTTCCCATGTGACCATGATATCTAACAGTCTAGCGTGTGAGGGGCCCACAGGAAAATTCCCATGGAACAATGTCAAATTACCGCATTCAAGGCATCTTCGTCACCTACATATTTTACTGAAAAAACATCTTGGGTTTCCCTTTGCATATTATCATTGAAATAAAATTGTCCATTGTGGGAGGAGGAGGGTCACTTTGCCAATGCCTTTTATAGAAATCTATAAACGTGTCATAATAAAATTGGAATTCTACATGATACCAACAACAAGTATCACAAACTATGTTGGGCCTTATATATCACAGTTTCAATTTATCAAACATGCTAATGGTAATATTGACATTAGGATTGCTTTCTTGAAATTCCTTGAATAATTCAACTTGTGTCATCCCCATAATGTGCTTACCATGTTTATCATGCATGTCTCTAGATAAGCATCGTCGAAGAAAATTCTTTTGATCTAGTATAGCACAAGAATGGGTTTCCCAAAACTCTACCACCTTGAACTCTCTAATGCCTTCTCAAATTCTATCTTGGTACCACTGCTTGCAAATAAGAGCCCAAGTAGCTTCATCAATTTCATTTATATGGACCCTATATTTAATATGCCTTTGCAATGTTTTTCTTGAAACATGAAACGATTTTGACATCATTGTCACCATTCGGCTTCTTGAAGTTATTGGTGCGACAACAATAGTTGTAATCTCCCTATAAGTAGCTCAGAAGTTAGGTTTTATTGATTTTCCAAACGAAGAGAATGCTTTCAATACATTTTATGGTACATTCTCGAGTGCCTTTGTGTGTTTAGCATCTCAAAAGTCCAACAAATTTGTTTCTTATTTTAATTTTGTGTTAATTATTAATCCGTGTAGGATTTGAGCATGTGTAATCACAATTTTTTGCTCAAAAAACAACCTAATTATGTTACTAACATGTTATATAACTTCCCAATCAAGAATCGGGTCCCCAAATTCTTCTCTTGTTTTTGTATCTAGCTTTCTAAAGAGTTTCCACCCCTTTGAAAACCACTACAACTTCCAATTGTTCTTTAAAATTAAGAGGGGACAAGGTCCTAGAGTGACTAGTTAGATTATATCCTTGCATAGTCCAATAAATTTTGTGCATGTGTTAAAATACGAAAGCATTGTAAATTATAAACTAGAATATAAATCAAAATTATAAGTATAATATGCATTTCATGAATGTGGTTAAAAATTACTAATATTTCCTTCAATTGAATGCCCTGAAGACTTTCTAGTTAGATGAACCGAAGGTTAAGAAATGGGTTGTCCTACATTTTCTTCCTGTTGTTCTCTCAATCCTACCCATATTTTTTGCATCCTCTCTCTAGCCTTCTCTTGCACTCCATCTTCATCAACCCATTCTTGATCATATTTCCTTTTGTTCTTTGCCATATTCCCCATATTGATCGTTGATTAATATTGTATTTCACGAAAATTTCTTATTTTTTCTCTTTCCGCAATCACAAAGTAAGCATGTGTGAGTCTTTTCACAATTTTCTTGTTTTTTCACTTTTCTTATTTTTTATTTTATGTTGTTTTTCATTTTCTTTCACATTTTTCTATAGTTGCAACAATACCTCAATTGAGCTCGATACCTCAATCAAGTCTTTTTGTTAAACCAATAAGACCTCGATTGAGGATTTAATAAACCCTTGATATAGGTTCTTTAAAATTTTAGTATAGCGCTTGATAGAGGATTTAATAAACCTTTGATTCAGGTTCTTTAAAATCCTAGCATAGCACTTGATTGAGTTTTTAATAAAACCTTGATTGAGCTATAATGCCTGATCAAGATCTTAAAAACAAGAAATCATACCCCGCTTTCGATAGAATTTTTTGCAACTACAATTTCTACGATTGAAACCCCTTCATCTCTTCCATCTCAGGTAGCAGAGTTAATATCAATGGATTCATAATTGAATGCTCTATCCAATGCCATTGTTTTCACACTTTCAGTTTCATATTACACTTCAATTGTTTTCTCCTAAAACTTATATGTATATGTATATGTACATGTAAATACATATACATATACATATATATGGTTCCCCAAGAAAAATTAATAACATAAAAATTGCATAGCCAAAAAATTATAAAAATAAATGTGGGATACTCATTGATGTTTTCTCTTCAAAAAAATATTTCTGATTTTTCAATTTACATAAACACAAGAAAAAAATTTGTTGAAAACACGAAAATGTATAAAATTTAATTCAAATATTAATATTCATTGCCACATTTCACTAAAATGTAGGATCGCATCTTCATTGGTTCACCCTTTACGATATAGAAAAAAGTTAGCCTCTAAAATAGTCCCTTACCAAAGTCCAATTAATGAGTATAAAAACAATCACAGAGTATAAAACTACAATTGAATGTTTTTGGTATACAAAAAGCTAAACAAATGTATCTGAAACAAATGTATCTGGTCACCTTAAGCTATCCAACTTATCTTAAAGAATCTTTTTTCGTTTTCTAATAGAAGAACATTTCTTTTGAATCTAGTACAACAATTAGAAAGTTCCATGGTTGGCAAGTGATCAAAACTCTTTAACTACATATACTACCTACGCTATACATAATTTTATGTTATTACAATAAAAGGGTATTTTGTGATCTTGTTAAGAGACACTGGGGAATTATAGAACAATCAACTTCATTTAATCACAAGAGAATTAAAGTCATGGATCTTTCATCCCATATCTTACCCTTAGGATTTTTTTTTTTCTTGTGTCATGTGTCTTTACTGCTACATAAACATTTATGATGTGTCATGTGTCTCCATATAATATTTTCAATATTTTCAAGTCCCTATCAATTTTTAAGTCAAATCACTTATTTATGCACATTCTTAAATAACTACTTTGATCATTTTCAACTAGCATATATTTATCTTAACGTCAATATATATTATATATATTGAGAAAATTTACATAGATTTATCTTAATTTTGATTTAGCATATATTTATCTTAACGTCAATATATATTGAGAAAATTTACATAGATTTATCTTAATTTTGATTTATTTTATATTAAAAAAGATAAATACAAGTACAAACTCCTTATCCCTTAAAAGATATAAAATTAAAATGAATCTATGTTATAATTTATTTATTTTATTTTAAAATTTCATTATGGTAATTAAGGTTTATCTTTCTTGCTTTTTTTATATTAGAAATTAAATAACAATTCTATTTAATTTTACTAATAATACACAAAAAGTTGAAATCTATTACACCCCAAATTGTAAGAGAACCTCACATTTCTCAATACCCTTTCATCCTTGTAGATTTTTATTTCCATATTTTATATTTATTTCCATATTTTATATTTATTTGATTAGACATATACTTAAATCCAATAAAGGATTGAGACTCTCAAGCACATAATTTCATTACTTGCTTTATGATGCTTACAACAAACTTAACCCAAATAGGATCCCCTTCCTATGAATAACAAGCATAGACCATTCTTAAATCTAGATTTGTTAAGCATTGAGAGGGATTAAAATCACCTAAGTGTAAACATCTTTCTAAGGTTAAGATGGATATATGCTTCTGCTTATCATGATGCGGCTAACTTGCCTTGCCCCAATCTAGGAGAGATTGCAACCAACAACATTCAAATTAGATTCCTTCACGTAAGAAGTCTCAAGTAACTTTGGTCGGGGCAATATCAACACATTGTTTTCACCAACCCAACAAGCCACTATTAACTTATTTGTTTTACTTCAACTAAGATGGACATCAATTTTTTTTTCTATTTTACTTTATTAACGTGAGGTACATGTATACAGAAAGATCTCTCCCACACAGTTGATTTTTCAATAGACAAGGTTAAGTATGAAGTTCATTCCATTTTATCATTTAACTTAACCATAACTAATAATGTTGCAGCATCCAAGATCACAAGAAGAAACACCATGCACAAACACACAAGAAGTATGTTGGGAAACCCTTCTCAACAAGGGAAGAAAACCCAGCCAAATCCTTTGCTATATTCTTCAAGAGAAATACCTTCACCACCAAGAAAACCTAGCACACAAGAGGGTGCTTGCAAACCCTAGAAGACTAGCGCCCAAGAGAGGTGTGTTCTTTTCCCAAGTAGATGTACTTGCTGAAATTTTCAAACTCACACAGAAGATATGATTCCTTAATGGGGAACTTACCTTTACTTATATTAGACTTGACCTGCCAACAAAAGTGTCTATTGGCACAACAGGGTCGACCTCACTATCTCACAATATAATTAATATTAACCAGATTAATTATCTTTTACATTAATTATCAATCACATTAAGGTGGGGCCGACCTGTACCCTTTAAATTACAATTAGGGTTACAGGCAGGTCTGACTCTTGAACAATATAGCAATGGATCTCATACACCCACTAGTGCTTAGCCACTAGGGGCAAATCCATAGGGATTTCCATATCTATGGCTCATTGCATTACACAGAAGAACCACTTCTTCACTAGTGCTCATCCACTAGGATCACATTCACCTGTGCTCGTCCATAGGCACATCCACTCAACAGATCTTCTTTCCCATTACATTACATAAGGGATTCATCTGGACTATCTCATCAACTCTCTACTCAGAGGAGGCTAATACATCATCTTCATTTTTGTCTCATGACGATGCACCCAACACTTTGGGATTTCACACATTCACCTCGTGCTCAGCCATAGGCACGTCCAACTTTGCAGATCTCCTTTCTCACTGCGTTACACATGAGAATCATCTGGAGTTCTTCTCAACTCTCTGTAAGGAGGAGGCCATCTCTACGTTCTAGCTCTGTCTCAGATAGGAACCACACACCTCTCTCAGGGGCTCTCTCTCAGGTTTGTGTCCTGGAGAATGTCTCACGTAACTGCAATCATCAACACTCCCTTTCAGCTAGGGAGGCATTCTTCATCATGCCAAGTCTCACATGAATGTATTTTTAACTTTGTCTTGGCTATAGTTATCAACACTCCCTCTCAACTAGGGAGGTATCCTTCACCAATCTAATTTCGTGAATATGTCTTCAATCTGCTCATGTGTAGGAAGGTACTGCAAGTGTACTATTTTCCTCTCCATAATGTCTATGATATAATGATATTTTATCTCAATGTGTTTCGATCCAACATGAAACATTGGATTCTAAAGGATATTTACACACAGCTCTGGTTATCATCATAGGATCCATCTCATGATCAAGTAAATCTGTAAGAACCTTGTGAAGCCATACTGCTTCGCACACTCAATGATACATACTATGATTTTGTGGTATTTCAAGGCCATAAGGATTTTGTTTTCTGCTGCACCAAGAAACCATGACAACCTTTATGGTAAGACAACAATCAGATGTTCTTTTTTGGTCCATTGTTATCTCTAATCAATCTGTATCAGCATGTCCTGCAAACTCAAGTTCACACTGGAGGCATATCTCAGGCCATATCCAATTGTGCCTCGTATAAATCTCAATACATGTTTTGTTTTTGTTGAGTGAGTATGTCTCGGTTGACTCATGGAATGACTAAGTACATTCACTGCATAGCATGAATCAAGTCCGGTGTTAACCAGATACACTAGTGATCCAATCAGTTGTGGATTAGTCTCGTCTTAATCATCGTCAATAATTTTCTTCAAATCCATCACCGTGGATTTTCATTCTACCATACTAAACTTCTTTAATATTCCCACTGTATATTTTCCTTGACTTAAGAAAAATCTCATCGGTCCTCTGTCATACCTCTTGTCCCAAGAAGTAGTGCATCATACTCATATCCTTCATATCGAAATCATAAGTCAAATCTTACTTGTATCCAACAACAAGTCTTTCTAAATAAGTCATCAAAATCAGGCTCTCGTCACCAACATTGTAATAATATAGGTTTGGATCAACAATACTCTAGCTGAAACCCAAACTCATCAAGAATCCATCCATCTAATATAGTTTCCAACTCATGGATGGTAGTACAGATGGGAGTGTAACGGGCTTACTAGATCAAGTGTCTCATCATAGACAACTCCCTCTGTTTGTGAGAATCCTCTGGCTTTAGATCTCACTTTGAATTTCTCGACACTTCCATCAGCTACATGTTTGATCTTATAGATCCACTTGGAAGTTACCACATACTTCCCTTATTGTCTTTGAACAATATCTTATACATCATTCTTTTAATATATATTGGTATTCTTCTGTTATGGAATCTTGCCATACTTGTTTTCTTGTTGCTTCTCCAAGACAAGGAGGCTCAAAATCAATGAAGTGGCTCATGATTGAAGGATAGCTCGAAAATCTCTTTTTTTTTCTCAAGATGTTCCTTGAGGGGGTTGTATGTTCCTTTGCCTCCTACAAAGTGAGCATAGGAAGACCTTTTATTCCCTAATGCGATATCTCTGGACATATCAACTAGAGCAACTGGATCAACTGGAATAGTGTTTGTCTCCCTCTGAAATGTTGAAGGGGGAGAAGGTATTATCTCTTCCTTCTTTTCATTTTTGTTTTTGACTCCCTCTGACTCAAGTAACTCTCTCTAAAGTCTGAAGAATGGAAGTCTTATTTTATTGCTTGTTAGATCTTTTATGTCTTCTTGACCAGTATAGTAATCAATCAAATAAGGTTTGGACTCCCGTACCAGGGACAATGATCCAAGTCTTGAGGGCTCTCATACTAGGGATAATACCCTTCATTTATTAAGAAAGCAATCAACTATAAATTTAGAGATCAAATGATTTACCTCAGTTTGCAGTCATGTTTAGTTCTAAGTTTGTTTTTATAGGAATTACTTCTCTTCTCTCTTATCTTCATTATTTTGAGGTGGATCTGGATCAATGTTAGTGGTAGAAGCATATTGTCTTCCATTCTTCTTAGTTGGACAATTTCTTGCATAGTGCCCATATTTGTCACATCTGAAGCACTGAATTTATGAAACATCTCTTCTTTGATTATGACCTGAGTTTGATGAAGGCTTCTCATCCCTGAATTTTTGTCTGAAGTTTCTTTTCAATCTTCCTCCTTTCTTTGTATGAAATGCAAGAGCATGATTTTCGTCAGGGGAGTCTTCCACTCTTCTATTTCTAATTCTAAGTTCTTGTTGAGTACAATCTATCCACAGACAATCAAAGGTTGGTAGACTTTCTCTTCCACTGATACTTTGAAGAAAAGGCTCCCAATGTTTTGGAAGGTTGTTGAGAGTGGATAAGACAAGTTCTCTATCGGACATAATTTTTCCAATGGCTTCTAGCTGTTCTTTAATCTATGAAATCTTCATAAAGAAGATAACAACTGTGTCACCTTTCGTCATCTTGGTACTTTGAAGTTGGCTCTTCAAGGTAAGAGCTATGAGGGTGTTTTCACTTTCAAAAATTTATTTTAATGCTTCATACATATCATAAGAAATCTCCAGGTTGGAAATATGAGGTAAGAGATGATATCTTACTGAGTAGATGATTATTTTTCTTGCTTTGACATCTTCCTTTATTATATTTTTCTCTTCATTGGTAGTTGTATCTGGTAGAGTTTTAGTTACCACATCCAAAGGTCATCTTCTTCAAGGGTGACTTGAAGTCTTGATTTCCAGGAGTTGAAGTTGCTTGCTCCATCAAGCCTAACTTCTACTAAATTTTTGTTCTTCATTTGTTCGCATTTCTTCTCAAACTCTCACCAACTGGATTTGGAAAACCTAATGATTAGGTTGAATTAGTAACCTTGGATTTTTTTGGGCTTATTATTGCCAACAATCAACTTTGAGAGTGTCAAAGGATTGCTTGTAGAGCTGGAACATTTCTTCAATAAGTTGCAAAAACCCTAGATCAAGATTCTGCACGAAATTTAGGCACCCTAGAAACCCTAGGGCCAAAAACTCAAAATCTTTGAAATTTTACTTTGAAGGTCTTTGGAGATGTGTTGAGAAAGGTCGTACAACTTGGTCCAAGTTTTAGCTTCAACTTCCACTTGTAAAGTGTTGAAAGAGTTGATTAAGTGAGGGTCGTACGGATTTCTGCAAAAACCCTAGAGGTCGTACGGAACTGCAGAAGGAGGATGGTTTAGTCTTTTGAATTCTTTTGGAAGGGTTCTTCAAGACCAATTCTATGATACCATGTTGATTTTTTAATAGACAAGGTTAATCATGAAGTTAATTCCATTTTAGCATTTAACTTAACCATAACCAATAATGTTGCAGCAACCAAGATCACAAGAAGAAACACCATGCACAAGAACACAAGAAGTATCCTGGGAAACCCTTCTCAACAAGGGAAGAAAACCCATCCAAATCCTTTGCTATATTCTTCAAGAGAAATACCTTCACCACCAAGAAAACCTAGCACACAAGAGGGTGCTTGCAAACCCTAGAAGACTGGTGCCCAAGAGAGGTGCACACTTTTCCCAAGTAGATGTACTTGCTGAAATTTCCAAACTCACACACAAGATATGATTCCTCAATGGGGAATTTACCTTTACTTATATTAGAATTGACCTGTCAACATAAGTGTCTATTGGCACAACAGGGATGACCTCACTATCTCATAATATAATTAATATTAACCAAATTAATTATCTTTTACATTAATTATCAATCACATTAAGGTGGGGGCGACCTGTACCCTTTACATTACAATTAGGGTTACAGGCAGGTATGACTCTTGAACAATATAGCAAGGGATATCATACACCCACTAGTTCTCAACCACTAGGTTCACATCCATAGGGATTTCCATATATCTGGCTCACTGCATTACACAGAAGAACCACTTCTTCACTAGTGCTCAGCCATTAGGATCACGTTCACATGTGCTCGTCCACAGGCACGCCCACTCAACAGATCTTATTTCCCACTGCATTACACAGGGGATTCATCTAGAGTTGCTCATCAACTCTCTGCTCAGAGGAGGCTAATACATCATCTTCATTTATGTCTCATGACGATGCACCCAACACTTTGGGATTTCACACGTTCACCTTGTGCTTAGCCACATGCACGTCCAACTCTGCAGATCTCCTTTGTCACTGTGTTACACATGATAATCATCTGGAGTTCTTCTCAACTCTCTATAAGGAGGAGGACATATCTACGTTCCATATCTGTCTCAGATAGGAACCACACACCTCTCTCGGGGGCTCTCTCTCTCAGGTTTGTGTCCTGGAGAATGTCTCACATAGCTGCAATCATCAACACACACTAGATTGTAAAATCACCTAATTTTTATTAATTCAACAAATTATATGATTTATTTTTTAATATAAAACCTCTATCTTACAAAACCCTCTATAAATCAAAGTGAAATAAAATATAACCCCAAACATTATGAAGCAAACATACACAACTTAAGGCCAAGTTTTCTTCACCATAATTTTTCTAAATATTTTTAAAGAATTTCAACAAATATATTTTCATCCATCAATGTTATCATACTTTGCAAAATCCAATACTTCTTTAAGATATCACCTTCCCCTTTCCATTCCCATCCAATCCAATCTAATTGAGAGCCTATAACTAACTCTATCTTTAAATAAGGTTAAGAATGACCTTTCAAATGCTAAGTTTGTTTCAACAATAAATTTTCCAAATACTTTAAATAACTTTGACAAATGCATTTTGTTTTTGATATCCTCTTTTTTCAAAAGCCAAATCTAACACTTTCTTAACATCCTTCTTCAATATCCAATCCAATGGAATTTCATATCTAAATCTATCTTTAAATAAAAATCAAGAATAACCTTTCTAACTTTTATACATATATATAATTAAAATAAACTTTCACCTTCTTTCCTAAATTCTTTCATAAATGTATTGTCTTTATCAAATATTCCACTTTTCAAAAGCCAAATCCTATATTTCCTTAATGTTGATATTATGGTAGTTGCGGGAGGTATTAACCTCCATGTGTAACCCTGACAAGAATAGAATATTTTGGGAAGCAAGAAGAAACCCTAAAGCTTTGGACATAACCCTAGAAGACAAGTCGACTAAAGGAAATATTTAATATTGAGTTTTTAGCCTCTAGAATGAGAAGTCGGCCTAGACAGCTAAGGAGAAGAAATATAAGTACAGGACGCCAAATCTCATTTGATACACACAACTCACAACTACAGAAATGTAAGCGTGCGCACTGCAGAAACTGAGTAAGTGCACAAGTCTGCAGAGTAGTTGTAGTTGCAACTACTGCAACTTGTATTCTCGGTTTAGGCTTGGAATTTCTATTGGTTGTGGTTTGGAATTTCTGCCTTGTGTGTTATCTCTAGAGAGAGGTATGTACATTGATTGGCTATTAGGCCTAGGGTTTGCTTCCGAAATTATTCTCTTTTAAGGTTAAGGTGCTCGGGGGTGGCTTCGACCTATGGTTGGGTGACAATATTGCTATATTGTCTATGGTTAAACAAGCACACCTATTGTTTCTAACAAGTTATGGGCCCACACTATCTTTGGACAATCTAACCGCTAGAAGATAGATTGGGAGGTTTTTGCTTGGTTACAGTTGCAGTTGCAGTCAAATTTTTTTACTGCAGCAACGAAACCCTAACCCTCTTGTTGAGGCACCTTAAGTGAAGAGATTGACCTAATTTATGGATAGCCTAGTGTTCCCTAACCCAACGCACCTCTTGGTACTCTCAGCAAGCTAAGATACCAAGTTTGAGTTTTTGGTCAAAATCAAAGGTTGACCAAGTCAAAGTCAAAGGATGACCAAGTCAAAGCAATCATGACTTACTCCGTGAAGTAAAAAAACAACTCAGAAGGGGCTTCTAAATTCAGAGCATGGAAGACAAGGATTGACCTCATCCTTGCCAAAAATAAAGTGTTGGATATCGTGGAAGGAAAGATTGTGGAACCACAGGTTGAAGAAGGAAAAGAGAAGGAACCTTAGAACGTTGCAATTATGGAAAATTTCAAGGACAATGACACCAATGCTATGAGTATCATAGTGGAATTTGTAAAAGACCACTTGATACCCTACATCTCTCATCTTGACTCATCTAAGAAGATGTATGATGCCCTAACTAACCTCTTCTTAGTCAGAAACATTGGACAAGTAATGAGTCTAAGGAATGAGCTCCGTGACATAAAAATAAATGATGATTACAACATAACATCATACTTTGTGAGAATCTCTCAGTTAAGAGATCAACTACAAGCTATTGAATAAATCATTTCAGAGAAGGAACTGGTAAATATAGTACTCAATGGTCTTCCCAAGACATGGGATGCATTTGCCGCAAGCATGAACACAAGAAAGGAGTATCCCACATTTGAAGAAATATGGACTTGTTGTGCACAAGAAGAATCAAGGATTAGTGCAAAAGAGAAATCCTAAAAGAAATACAATGATCAAGCCTACACAACAAAGTTCAAGAAATTCAGGAATAAGAAAAAGTTTGACTCAAGGAAGAAACCAAATCAAGAGAAAGATATGTCAAAAATACATTGCTTCAACTGTCGAAAATATGGTCACTACAGGAACCATTGTCCCGAGTTAAAGAAAAGGAAGGAAACAGACGAAGCAACAGTTGCCGAAGAAAGGGAACCCTCAAAAGAAAGTCAAGCAGGATAAAACAAACTTCTTCTTCTAAGTCAAGGTAACAATATTCTTCAAAGCTCTTGTATATATCATGTTTACATAGTTCCTATACATATTATGTATATCTATTTCTTAGAAGAAAATGTGTTCAAGGGAAACAATACCTATGGAAGAATAAAAGGATAAGGATTGTTATTACGATGACTACAAGTCAAGCAATACACATGAAAAGATGAAGTATGTTGACAATCTTTGGTAACAATTCCTCTGGAAGCTATTATATAAGTAACAACTGCCAGATAAGAAGAAATCAGAATCAAACCTGAAGAGACCCAGAAGAAGTCAAAATAGAGGAAATTAGAAAAAGACTTGTGACACATTGCAGAAGGAAATAAGAATGCAGTCGGAAGCGTGGACTATCTTAGATGGAGGGAGTTGATTACATAATTCCAAAAGAAGAGCATGCATTCATGAATGAAGCAAGGATTAGGAGGGAGCTAATCCTAAATAATATGATCCATTGAGGATTATGAAGTCTCTATCCATGTTCCCATTGAAAGTAGCAGCCATGAAAAGCAACACGTGTTTAGTTTGACTTTAGAAGAAGTCTTCTTCAAAAAGAAGCCTTAAAGTATCCTTGGTTGTCCATCTACATCCATGGTCCTATGATGAAAGGAAGAAGTTGGAATCTTCAGGGAATGGAATCTATAGAAATCTCCATGGACCAAAGAGCTAAAGAGAAACATGAGGAAGAACATGAAGCTTCCAAGAGAAAGAAAATCCAAAACAACCAGTTATTATACCGAGAATCACAAGACTACTAGCTTGGTTTGAACCCACTAGAAGCAATCAAGCAGAAGAAACAGAAGTTGTGATGAAGAACAATATATGTAAGAAATTGTGAAAAAGGATTATGAATGGAAGCATTGCGAGATTCAAAACTAGAGGTTCTTCCAGAAGGAGGAGAAGACTATGATAACAACTTGTTCCCATAAACCAGATACACCTCTGTCTGAGCTATTATATCTCTTGCAGTATCCATGGATTGAAGTTTAAATCAGTTGGTTGTAAAAGACTGTTCTCCCAATAGAGCATTTGAGGAAGAAGCTTATGTAAATCAATCTCAAGTTTTTGAGGTATACCAGAAAGAGACCCATGTATGCAGATATAAGAAGACCTTGTATGGATTCAAACAACTTGATACAGAGTATCTCATATACAGCAGAAGCGTGGTGAAAACTTTCTATGACAGAGACATTGTATCAGAATAGTTACTCATAAATTTGGGATGATGGATTGTTAATCCATGGAAAACTCTCATGATGACAGAAGAAGTGTTACTCGGATATGTTTCAGTTTTGAACCTTGCCATGATGTCACGAGCTAGCAAGAAACATAAGTGATGAATTCGACCATGATATATATTGTAATGATCAGAGCTACATGAATCCTTCAGAGAAAACCAATGTTCCATAACAGACCAAAGTACATTGAGATCAAGCATTACATTCTCCATGATGAAGTCCAGAAAAGATAAGTGGTTCTCCAATATATCTCCACAAATGAGCATATAACATATATTTTGGTAAAAATCTCTGTCCAAGATGAAAAACTTGCAAGTTGGGGCTCGTGGATGATGACTTCCTTATTAAAAAAGGAAGAGATTACTCTCATCAGGTTGGGAGGGAGCACTGATGTGTTATTGATTTATGGAAAGCCATTTTTCAGTTCGAAAAATGGTCCAGGATGAGCAGTTCCTTTCCAGTTCGGAAAGTAGTTTGAGATTTCTGACGAACATGCATTTTCCAGTTCAGAAAATGGTCCAGATCGAACAATCATTTTCGTAATGAAAATGGTTTGATAGATTGTTGATGTACCATAGACAATGATTCCCCTTGTGGCCAGTGTGGGGGAATGGTCTAGGAAAATCATTCTTCTTGGCAGTCACTCTGAGTAGTGGTCAAGTAGAATGGTTCACCTCGTCGGGCAGTCATTCTTTCGAAGTTCACAGTTGTGAGAAGTTTCGAAGAATGGTCTGTTTTGGAGGTTGGTGCAAGACGATCATTTCCATTAGGAAATGGTCCGGACAATCATTCCCTAGGGCAGACTCATTCTATCCAGGTTGCACTATGGTTAGTGCCGGAGGAATGGCCCATTTAAGTGAATGGTCTAGGTTCAACAATCAGGGGCAGGCATTCCCTAGGGAAAACTCATTCTCTCCAGGTTGCACTATGATTAGTGTCGGAGGAATGGCCCAGTTAGGTGAATGGTCCAGGCTCATAAATCAGGGACAATTATTCTTCTATGCTTGGGAAGAATAGTCTAGATAGCCCATGGCTGATGTTTTACTTTCTGAGGGAAGATGATCTTCCATATCTCACAGATGTGACTAGAAGAATGGACCAGATGACTCAGTTTATAGATGATATTGTTTCTATGCAGGTTGATATCAGATGATATGATTGCTATGGAGACTGTATGTCTCTGGACATTAGATGTATGCTACTGTGGTGGATGTGTTCCACTAGTTGTGACTATGTGTCACTGATTAAGTAGTTGTGTGCTACTTGGTGTGGTTGTGTACCACTGGATAGTAGTTGTGTACTACTATGGATAGACACAGTTGTTCTCTATTGAATGACATTGTTTGGATTGCCATGTAGACTATCAGTAGTGTTGAAAATGATTATCAACTAGATGGATAGTCAGTATGTTGGTGGACATACATTCTTCAGGCGGAAAATGGTCTAGGACATTTATTCTTCTAGGACATATGTCTGGATTAGAAGAATAGTCCTTGTAGCGCATGGCGTGGTTTCCAGCATCTGTTGAAATAGTTATTCTTCTAGGACATACGTTTGGATTAGAAGAATGGTTCTTGTATCACTCTGTGGAGTGAGTGACTTATTCAATATCATGCTTGATTACTCAGATGGAGTATGGCTTCGAGAGATGATGCAGTTGATGCTATCAGATGATATTGATAATCATGAGGGTGCTTGTGATCTAATCATGAGATAGCCTATATCTCTATGATGATGCTCTCTATGATGATGTTATCGATTGAATGGTATGTTTGTGCTCAAGACCATTGTTTTCAATACCTCCCTAGCTATGAGGGAGTGTTGATATTATGGTAGCTGCGAGAGGTATTAACATCCACATGTAACCCTGAAAATAATAGAATATTTCGAGAAGCAAGAAGAAACCCTAAAGCTTTGGACATAACCCTAGAAGAGAAGTCAACTAAAGGAAATATTTAATATTGAGTTTTTAGCCTCCAGAATGAGAAGTTGGCCCAGACAGCTAAAGAGAAGCAGTATAAGTACAGGACGCCAGATCTCATTTGATACATAGCTCACAACTGCAGAAATGTAAGAGTGCGCACTGCAGAAACTGAGTAAGTGCGCAAGTCCAGAGAGTTGTTGCAGTTGCAGCTACTACAACCTGTATTCTCGATTTAGGCTTGGACTTTCTATTGGTTATGGTTTGGACTTTCTGCCTTGTGTGCTAGCTCTAGAGAGATGTACGCTACATTGATTGGCTATTAGGCCTAGGGTTTGCTTCCAAAATTATTCTCTATCAAGGTTAAGGTGCTCATGGGTGGCTTCAACCTATGGTTGGGTGACAATATTACTATATTGTCTATAGTTAAACGAACACACCTATTATTTCTAACACTTAATACTTCTTTTACATATTTAATCTAATCTAATTTAATCTAATATCTACATCTATCTTTCAATAGAAAAACAAAATTATTCTAAAAAATAACCTTTTAAAAAATTAAAAATAACTTTTTATTTATTTATTAAAAATATCTCAAAAATAACTATTTAAAAAATCAAAATTAACTTTCAAACTTATATACATATATAACCTTTTCTTATAACTAAAATAAACTTTACCTCATCCTTTTCCAAAAATCTCCTAAACCTTTAGTATATTTAACTTTCAATAAATTTAAGCATAATTTTTTATTATTATTATAAAAAATCTTCGAAAGTTAAATTTAGAGTAAGCTCAAAGAAAACTTTTTAATAATTACATATTGTTATCCTTTAAACCATTAAACACTAATTTTATGTTTACTTTTGCAATTTCTTTTGAGGTATGTCAACTTGAGAGTACAAAGATGTATAAATGAGATAGTGAAGCATTGTCCATTGTTTTTATTATTGAAAATTGATGTTGATCAGTTGAACATTAATCATTAAGCACTGGTAGTTTCTAAAGTACACACAATTCAGTGTCATCAAATATTATATTTTTATGTTTATCATCTCCACACTATGTTGAAAAAGGAATGGAATATGAATATTCAACACATTTCAATGTTATTAAATATTATATTTTTCTGTTTATCATTTCCATACTATGTTGAAAAAGAATGGAATGTGAATATTCAAAGTTAGTTATGAATGTTGATTTATGAATAATTTGATTTTTTAAATGATTCTAATCATTATTAATTTATATTAATTTCAGTTTTCTTTTTTCTTATTATTATTTTAAAAAACAAAAACATTATATTCCATATTAAGTTTTATATTTATAAAAAATATAATATTAAAAATTTGAAATTAATAAATTAAAAATACTATCAATCAAATGCAAAATTTGAAACTAATAAATTAATAAATTTGAAATGCTATCAATCACATTGCATAGATCATTTAAAACATATTGGCATTCTATAAAAGTTATATACAATCGGCATGAACTTACTTTATATTTTAAACAAACTTTGTTAGATATGACATGTGTAAAATTTGAAATTAATAAATTTGAAAGGCTTAAACAAACTTTGTTAGATATGACATGTGTAAAATTTGAAATTAATAAATTTGAAAGGCTATCAATCACAAGGTTATATACAATGGGCGTGAACTTACTTTATTTAAAACAAACTTTGTTAGATATGACATGTGTAGATAAAAGCCAAGTACACTTTACCATCTGAAATCTTATACAGATGAAATGTGAAGTAAAGTAATCTTTTAAACTAAAATGAAAAAAAAAGATATCAGTGATGCAAAAGTGAATAAAAAACTGATCATAATAATAAAAAAGATTACACCAACATAAATGTGAAGTAAAGTAATCTTTTAAACTAAAATGAAAAAAAAAAAAGACATCAGTAATGCAAAAGTGAATAAAAAACTGATCATAATAATAAAAAAGATTACACCCAACATAAAGAAGCATATTAAAGTTCATATTAAAGCTATGTTCATTTTTAAAGTAGATTTCTATCTGTGTGTTTTTATTAAATCCAGAATTAACATGTTTATGAAAGCTAATCTCATGCTTCAAGTCACCATATAATCTCATGCTTCTGAAAGCTAATCTCATGCTTTGACCATGATATATATTGTAATGATCAGAGCTACATGAAGCCTTCAGAGAAAACCAATGTTCCATAACAAACCAAAGTACATTGAGATCAAGCATTACATTCTCCATGATGAAGTCCAGAAAAGAGAAGTGGTTCTCCAATATATCTCCACAAATGAGCATATAACATATATTTTGGTAAAAACCTCTGTCCAAGATGAAAAACTTGCAAGTCGGGGCTCGTGGATGATGACTTCCTTATTGAAAAAGGAAGAGATTACTCTCATCAGGTTGGGAGGGAGCATTGATGTGTTATTGATTTATGGACAATCATTTTTCAGTTCGAAAAATGGTCCAGGATGAGCAGTTCCTTTCTAGTTTGGAAAGTAGTTTGAGATTTCCGATGAACATGCATTTTCCAGTTCGGAAAATGGTCCAGATCGAACAATCATTTTCGTAATGAAAATGGTTCGATAGATTGTTGATGTACCATAGACAATGATTCCCCTTGTGGCCAGTGTGGGGGAATGGTCTAGAAAAATCATTCTTCTTGGTAGTCACTTTGAGTAGTGGTCAAGTAGAACGGTCCACCTCATCGGGCAGTCATTCTTTCGAAGTTCACAGTTGTGAGAAGTTTCAAAGAATGGTCTGTTTTGGAGGTTGGTGCAAGATGATCATTTCCATTAGGAAATGGTCCGGACAATCATTCCCTAGGGCAGACTCATTCTATCCAGGTTGCACTATGGTTAGTTCCGGAGGAATGGCCCATTTAAGTGAATGGTCTAGGTTCAACAATTAGGGACATGCATTCCCTAGGGAAAACTCATTCTCTCCAGGTTGCACTATGATTAGTGTCGGAGGAATGGCCCAGTTAGGTGAATGGTCCAGGCTCATAAATCAGGGACAATTATTCTTCTATGCTTGGGAAGAATAGTCTAAATAGCCCATGGATGATTTTTTACTTTCTGAGGGAAGATGATCTTCCATATCTCACAGATGTGAGTGGAAGAATAGCCCAGATGACTTAGTTTATAGATGATATTGTTTCTATGCAGGTTGATATCAGATGATATGATTGCTATGCGACTGTATGTCTCTGGATAGTAGATGTATGCTACTGTGGTGGATGTGTTCCACTAGTTGTGACTATGTGTCACTCGATTAAGTGGTTGTGTGCTACTTGGTGTGGTTGTGTACCACTGGATAGTAGTTGTGTACTACTATGGATAGACACAGTTGTGCTCTATTGAATGAGATTGTTTGGATTTCCATGTAGACTATCAATAGTTTTAAAAATGATTATCAACTAGATGGATAATCAATATGTTGGTGGACATACATTCTTCAGGCGGAAAATGGTCTAGGACATTTATTCTTCTAGGACATATGTCTGGATTAGAAGAATAGTCCTTGTAGCCCATGGTGTGGCTTCCAGCATCTGTTGAAATAGTTATTCTTCTAGGACATATGTCCGGATTAGAAGAATGGTTCTTGTATCACTATGTGGAGTGAGTGACTTATTCAATATCATGCTTGATTACTCAGATGGAGTATGGCTTTGAGAGATGATGCAGTTGATGTTATCAGATGATATTGATAATGATGAGGGTGCTCGTGATCTAATAGTGAGATAGCTTGTATCTCTATTATGATGCTATCGATTGAATGATATGTTTGTGCTCAAGACCATTGCTTTTAATACTTGTTGGCATGTTGACAAGAAGAGCGTGCTTGTCATTGATGGCAAGAACAACAACAACGATGACATGCCTACAGGTAAGAACAACAACAACGATAACATGCTTACAATTATTGATGGCAAGAACAACAACGACGAAGGTATGGTTACAGGAAAGAATAGTAGCAATGTTGGCAGGTTTACAGTTGGGAGACAACAATGGAAAACATGCAGGTAAGGAAGATCAGCAGCGATGATGGCATGGAAAAATCAGAAGCGTAACAATGAAGAGCAACAGTGATCATTGGATCCCATTCAGAATTCTCGATGATCGTCAGATTTGAATCCAGACAGGAGGAGCGCAAAGATGGAGGATAGGTCTCGGGTGTTAGATCCGAGCGCGGGATCTGACCGTCGTTGGATCCAGGAGAACTTGCACGTTCTTTAAAGTGCTAGGAGAAGTGGGCTTACAAAATCCCAAAAGCAGGAGGACAGTCCATCTTTGGGCAGGACACGTGATCACAGATTAGCATTTCGTTGACTAAGAAGTCAAAGGAAGGAAGTGCTCTATCCTATGAAATCGTGAAATGCGAAACCACTCCATTTCGGAGTTTCAGATACCGGGAGTTGGAGGAGTCAAGAGTCGAGACTCTTCATCATAGGAGTCCCGAAGTTGCGAAATGCGAAATGCCGAAATCCCGAAATAGACACATCAACAAAGACTCCATTTCGGAGTTTCGCAGACCGAGAAATCAAAGATCAAAGGAACTTTAATTTTTGAAGTAGCAAACCCCGAAATCCCGAAACAGGGACATCAACAATGACTCCATTTCGTAGTTTCAGATACCAGGAGTTGGAAGTGTCGAAACACTTCACCACAGGAATGTCGGAATGCCGAAATGCGAAAAACACCTTTTGGTGCAAGTTTCGGATACCAGGAGTTGGAAGTGTCAAAACACTTCACCACAGGAATGCCGAAATGTCGGAATGTCGAAATACGAAAAACACCTTTTGGTGCAGGTTTTGGATACCGGGAGTTGGAGTTTCGAAACACTTCACCACAGGAATACCAAAATGCCAGAATGTCGAAATGCGAAAAACACCTTTTGGTGCAGGTTTCGGATACCGGGAGTTGAAGTGTCGAGATACTTCTCCACAGGAATGCTGAAATTTAGGAATACTGAAATGTGAAATCGCCAAAGCACTTTATGGATAAATGCTTGGTCACAACTGTGGGCATGTGAAGGAAGGAGCTTGCAAGTTGCAAGGCTCCATTTCATGATCGAGAGCTGGAAGAGTCAGAGTGACTCGCAACAAATTTGTGAAACGCGAAATTGCGAAATGCAGTTTCGAATAAGGCTGTGGTCACAGCCAGTGGTCACATTTGCGGAAGATGGAGGAAGGAGCTAGTGAAACCAAGCTCCATTTCAGAGATTGGGACTTGGAGAGTCGAGATGCCTCACAACAAGAATTCACGACATGCGAAATGTCGAAATGTCAAAATGCGAAAACACCTTTTGGTGTAGGCTGTGGTCACTGCTTGAGGCCACCTGTGAAAGGAAAGGTGAAAGGTGCCAAAGGCACAAGGCTCAATAGGTTCACAGTGTAACTGCTAGAAACGACTGATGGTTTATGTCAGAGGACTCGAAGAGACTTCAGGGTGATCGCTAGAGAAGATGAAGAGTCTCGAGGCATCTTCCAGTGGAATGAAGACTGTTCATAGAGGCTATTGACAGATGTAAGACCGTTGGAGCCTGGAACTACAACAGAGGGAATGAGCTCGACTGGGACAGAGAAGACGAAGAGTCTCGACTGCTGGAGAGGCTAAGGAATCTCAACATAACACCTAGTGATGATGCACGCATGGGTTTAACCGCCAGAGTTGTTGAAGCGTTGTTGTTCTAGGGTTTTGAGGTGTAACTGAAGTGGTAGCAGTGTATAAAAGAAACAAGCAGTGATTGTGCGTGGTTGGTCGTTCTGAATGAAAAAGGAGTTGAACTGTAAAGAAGGGAAATTTACAGTATGCATAGTGTGAGACCAATAGTATGCGCAGAGTGAGATAAAACTCAGAGATGAGTAACAGATGAGGAAGAGACAGAAGCGAGATGTAGTTTTCTTTTTGAGGCTTGAGCGAGCGAAGCAGAGAAAAAGTGTAGTAGCAGTGAACAACCCGATGAGCAGAACCGTGGCACGGTGAAGAGCATGCAGAGGCACTGTGCATGGAGGACGAAGAAGGTGCACAGACAGTATAAATATGCAAAACAGAGAAGAGATGGGTGTTGTTGTTGAGAGTGATTCAGGTGTGTAGAAGGAGGCAGAGTGCAACAGCTGAAATGCACAGAAGAGGAATGGTGCATAGAAGGGACACGGCACGCAGAGCATAAAGCGCAGCAAAAGCAAAGAACAGAGAGGCATAGCTGAGACAGTAAAAGAAGGTTGAGGTGCACTTGTAGAGAAAAGCAGAAGATTAGAAAGCACAAGAAGATGCAGGTAGAGAGACACTGATACATGAGAGCAGAGCAACATAGCGGAACAGTGATAAGCCTGGTAAGCCAATGACAACTATTGAATCATAATAAGTTTCAGTAGAAAATATTTATATTTCAGGGTGGTAGGGAGGTGCTAGGGAGGACTGTTGTCCTCAAAGGTTCAAGTGGGTGCTTGAACACAGGGAGTTGTAGCTTCCATCTGGTTGCAGCCAGAGAAACTAGGGTGGCAGGGTGGTGCAAGGGAGAACTGTTGTTCTCTGTTATACAGGTTGGTGCCTG
>ML838392.1:0-24679 GCA_009831015.1 Picea engelmannii | reverse complement strand
TGAGTGAGGGTTGAGGTACATTGAAGTGTCACAGGTGAGTGAGGTGTATTGAGGAGCGTTTTGAACGATGCATTGTGAGAAAGGATGTGAAGTGTCTTGCCACCATTTGGTCTTCTCAACATTGTGAGAATTCATGACTAGCTACCAACATTTGTCATTTTCTCATACCGACATTTTCCAGGTATGCTTGTCCACTAAATTTTGCTGTGTAATTTCCTACAGTGTTGTAAGTTCTGTTGTGTGGTTTCTTAAATTATGCTTTGTGGTTTTAGTATTTTAATTATCTATGAGGTCTATTAAAGCTTAATTATAATAGCTTATGACATGATATGTTTGAAGTTTTTTTCCAAGCTTTAGTTATAGAGATCGATGGGTGAGTTTTGTTACTTGTAACTTGTTGAACAATGGAATATACTAACTTAGTAAAGTCAAACATACTATAGTATATACTATATAGCATTCTAGTGAACAACAAGAGGCAAAGTTATCCTCGATTGGCCTCCAATTTGATTGAAATAAAATTTAAATATTAAAATTTGAGGCATTGCTAGGAGACAAAACAATTCAAGAATGACCTACATTTTGATTGAAATAAAAACTAGAGTATAAACATTGCTAGGAGGCATAACATTGCAATATTGACATTGTATTATAGTTCTCAATTTTGAGTTTAGCCAAATATGTGTGGGGTGTGTTCATCTACCATGAATGTAATACAGACATTGATATGTAGTACCTTCAAGTGGCTTATACTTTGAAATATGATATATATCAACACACCATCCATTGTAGTCTTGTAGCATGTATGTATCGTTATTTGGATACATTGTAATATATGAAGACGATGAGCAGGATGATTAATGTCCATTGAGACCAAAATTGTCTATTGGACCTTAAACAGGTAAAATATTACTTTTATTTCTTTAAAACTGTATTTCTATGCTCAAAAAGCACTAAGAGAAGCATTCCAAGATCACCATAGTTTTGATGAATGAGGAGGTTAGGAAGGTCTATATTGTGGCAAATATTTTAAATTGGGATCTAATATGGGTATAGGCAGGACAATCTAAGAGGAAGTGTTTTTCATATTCTACCCTCATAGTGTCACAAAGATGACATATTATTTCATCACACAGTGTTTTGGGAATTGTCCAATGCCCAGTTTCACTATGTAGCTCGTTAGAGTTTGTTCTTATTTTAACAATGTTGATTTTCTTCTTTGCACTTCTCAAAACTGAGAGGTACTTTTGATCTTCTAAATTAGGGTTGACCATCTCCTTGTAATATCTTAATTTCCTTTTATCCACTAATTATTTATCACACCATATATTCTCCTTAAATTTAGAAGTGATAATATTTGTAATATTATCAATATTCTACATGATGACTTCTTCTTGTCTCTCCCAACTTGATGTTTTCTACAAATTTGAACAAAACTTCTTGTTGTTCTGGACATTCATATCCGCATTCCCAACATTCTCGTGTTCCAAAAACTTATACAATATAGAAAAAATCATATATATATATATATACAAATTTGATATATACATTATTATTATATATATATATATATATATATATAAGTATGATTTTATTTTTTTTAAATGAGAATGGGTTTGGTCAAAACCTTTTAAAAAATACCTCACATTTTCTTTCAAATTCATATCATCATTGTTTTGTGCGATGTCTTATTGTTATTATTATCATTATTCATGACTAGAGATTGACCAATTATCCTCTTATCTTTTAGAACTTTTTGAATTTAACTTAGACTATGAGTTGTCCATCATCTTTGAGTAAGTGGGGCTTACATTAAACACATATTATTCCGTGAATATCGTGGGACATACCAAAGCCATTGAATTTGGCTTTTACTTCACGTTCACGCCATACAATAAAATATAAAATAAGATTGTGGACGTTTAGTTAAATCATTTAGAGCTCTCTCGAATTTTTTTTAAGTATAACAGTATCAAATATATTCTTTTTAATTATTTCGATTTTTTACATGCCAAAATGTTCAATAGACTTGGAGAAATTCGATTCCCAAGGCAACAAATCCTTGGGTTCCTTTTTAAGTATTTAAGGAGTATTGAAGAAGTATTTAAATTATTTATTATAATTTATTTTTAATTGGTCATAACAATGTATGTATTTTTTGGAGATTTAATTATGTGTGAGATTTTGAAATGTCTGATGTTTCGAGTGGATATTTCATCCATCATTAGGGACAATTCAGTTGTAATAATGATTAAAAAGAATATCTTGAGATAATGATTTAATATGAGGAAGATTATCCGCTGGAGAGAAACGTTGAAGGAAATTAAATATTAAATAATGTAAATGAAAACTAGGGGAAGGTTAGCCGTTGGAGAGGGATGTTGAGGGAAATTAAATAATAAATAATGTATATGAAAAAGACGTTGAGGGAAAGTAAATAAGAAAAAAGTTAATTGAAAAATGATGAAAAATTATAGCCGTTGGAGAGAAATAATAATAAAGATAAAACAATAACATAAATGAAGGAGAAATTAATAAAATTGATAAAATAAATGAAAAAGATTGTGATGAAATAAATAAAATAACAAATTAAGAAGGAAAGAAGGAAAATTGAACGAATATAGAAGGAGGGAAAAAGAAGTGTTAGCACTTAGAGTCACCCTCATACTGCAAGAGGATAAGCCCATTACCCATCAAAATGTAAATGTATTGAAATGGTTTTAGTAGGTGGATCAACAAGACTTTAAAGAAAAGAAAAGACAACAGATATCACTGCAGATCAGTGATGGACCATTGGGCTATGGAGTCATAAACAATCCGCTCATTGAAGGCATTTAAGCTCCTTATTAGACAAAAGATTTGTATAATGATGCAGAGAAGAATAGGAGAATAACATAAAGATGGATGTTTGCTAAGCAAAGATCCTCTTTGCGAAGAGAATTTGGATGTGTTTGAACAGTAGACAATGATAGATAGACAAGCTTACAACAGATCCTCTACTGCATCGAGAATCTATTGACCAAATGCAAATTTTAATCCTTAAAATCCGCAATACATTCAAACAAGATGAAGAATAGAACTTAGATGTGTCTAAACAGTGAACAATGATAAATAGGCAAGCTTACAATAGATCCTCTACCGCATCAGAAATCTATCAATCAAAGGCAAATTTTAATCCTTAAAATCTGCAATACATTCAGACAAGATGAAAAATAGAACATAGGAGACAAATATGATGAAATAACTCATATGAGTCTTCAATAACAATACAATTTACAGCTACATGCCCCTCTGGCTTACAAACTGAAATATACAGTCATAAATATTTCTCAAAACTTCCTCCAGTCTTGGGCTGAACCCCCCCTCCTCGACATATCATTCATCTGATGTATTTATAATCAAAACAACCAACATGTCTTGCTACTTGGGCACCTCCTTTCCAGTGTCGTGTGTCTTCTCTTGTCTGTCATGTTCCTTCTGTCAGAAGGAAAACCTGGTCAATATGGGCGTGCAGGAGAAACTGCCCTCTGTGGTACTTTGGGCTAACAGTTTTCTGTCTCCTCGGCCAGACCCCCCAAGCTTCCATTTAAGGGGGGAGTCGATTGTTCAACCACCAGTCCTTATTTCATTAACCAACTTCTCCTTGGGACCAGGACGAGGCCTTACACCTAGCTTGTTGCCACACACTACTCTTGGATTGGGCCTTATATAAGCACGTGATTGTGAAAGTTTCCAAGGGTGGTTTGGGTCCACACTGCTTCGACCCTCGCAATTCACCACCAACTTCCACGTACCTCTTCTGCTATACCATGGTTTTGAATGCAGGAGCGCTATAGAAATTTATCGTTCGAGCATGTTTCATCCCCACAATGAAGTGTGGTCGTCGATCTATTGTAATCTGTGATCTGGGTAAGCCAACTTTGGCACTTGGAGCTTTGCATGATGAGAAAGAATATCTCCCGAAGTACTTTCTTCTGGTTGACGTGGCAGCCTCTCATTACTTCGGGACTTTGGGCGCTTAGACGTTGAAGGTCTCAATTTCTCTGAATGGTCGAATGGCCGAATAATGAAATTATATCAAAGATCCACGGTCCTCGTTGATTTGAGATCAACGGTCCACAATTACTTCGGGAGTTCTGGCTTCGGGCTTTTTCAGTGAATAACTCCTACAATCCTCCAGAGTGTTGTATCTTCGAAGTGAGAGATCTGTCTCCACATTTCGTCTTGTTTTGGACGACCGAGATTCACATCGGGAGTTCAGGCTTCAGGAGATTTCTTCTTCTTGCTTGCGGAATCCTCTGAAGTGCTTAATTTATGAAGTGTGAGATATGTCAACGCGTGTCCTCAACCTTCAATGGCTCAAATTTACTTCAGGAGTTCGAGCTTCGGGCCTTTTCAGTGCATAGCTCCTACAATCCTCTGGAGTGTCGTATCTCCAAAGTGAGAGATTTACCTCCACGTGTCCTCTTATTTTGGATGACCGAGATTCACTTCGGGAGTTCAAGCTTTGGGAGCTTTCTTCTGCTTGCTTGTGCAATCCTCTGAAGTGTGAGATCTGTCGATGCGTGTCCTTATCCTTCAATGACTCAGATTTACTTCAGGACTTCAGGACGTTTGGATGGAAATCTCCCGAAGTAAATTTCTTCCTATTGACGTGGAATCCTCTTGTTACTTTGAGACTTTGGGACTTCGTGGCTTCTGTCTAGTTGTTAATCCTTGTGCGACTTTTAAATTCTGATTGTTTGAGAGCCGCTAATCTGAACTGCACATGGGATCTCCACCATTGAAAATTGAATCTGCTTGTTTGCTTGTATTTCAATCTTGAAATGCACTGCTCTGAAAGCTGTATTTTTCTCATGACTTTTCCTTGCGCATACAACATACTTGATTGGCCTGACTTTATCAACCAGAAGAGGTAAAACTTATAGGAAGGTATGTAGAAAAGAGAGAGACTCGGCCGAGGTGTAGATACAAGTTTTAACAAGAATGATACATGACCCATGACAACTTTATGTGCTAACAAGAAGGAAGGAAAAGTTTTGAGAGATGTCAAAGGAGGGGGAGAGGCCTTAGTCTCCTGAAGAAAAATGATACAGGAGAGAAGGGAGAAAATAAGAAAGAGGAAGAGGTTTATTGAACTAAGCGATGAATGGTAGGTTTTCATGATTAGTTGAGTCTATAGTCGTATTCTTGATTCAAGTTGTTGGGATGATTTTCGATTTCAAGAGCTTCCCGAATGATACAGGAGGAGTAAGAAGGTGTTGAAGCAAGTATTTTTGCTTGGTCAAAACAAATAAGATGTTTGGAAGTGTGGGTGTGTTATGTGATTGTCGAATTAGAGATGCAGGTGTGGAGAGTGTCAACTATATGTTCTTTAAGATGATTTTTGATTGAACACCATGTTTGGCCAATGTAGGAATTTCTGCAAGAGCAGGGAATTTGACAAACTCCTTGGCTTAACATAGGGTCATATTTATCCTTAGTAGTTCTAAAACGATGCTTGAGGGTTTTGTGGAGTTTAAAAAGGGTTTTGATGTTCTTTTTAGCTAGGAGCTTAGAAATATGATTGGTAATTCCATGAATGTAGGGAAAAGAGACTAAAGTTAAAGGTGGGGTGGAGGAGGGGTCCTTTTTAGTTCTAGATTTAAGGGAAGAGTGAAAGGATTTGGTGATTTGGGAGGTGGAGTGGCCATTGGATCTTAGGGCATTGGTGAGGTGGGATTTTTCTTTATCCAAAAGATGAGGGGCAAAGATTTGGATGGATCAAGTAATGAGAGGTTTGAGAACTGCAAATTTTAGGGTTGGGTGGTGGTGAGATTGGGCTTGAAGGTATCTATCGGAGTGGGTCTTTTTTTGGTACACCTAGTGGGTAAGGGTACCAACGGGTTGACTAGAGATGAGGACATCCAAAAAAGGAAGAGAATTATCCTGTTGGATTTCCATGGTAAATTGAATGTGGGGGGAGATGTTGTTAAGGTGGCTAAATAAATAATTTAGCGAAGCATGGCCATAGGGCCATACAACAAAGGTATTGTCAACAAACCGAAACAAACATTTGGGTTTAAGATGGAAGTTGTTTAAGTCTAAGGCTTCAAAATGTTCCATAAAAATGTTGGCAACCATAGGGGATGAGGAGGATCCCATGGTTGTGCCTTTAGTTTGTTCATGGCCAGTTCCTTTAAAGGTAAATAAAGTGGAGGTGAGGCATAATTTGATTAGGTTAAGGGTTTCGGGGTCGACAAGTTTTGAGATAAGATCAAGGGATTTAGGAACATGATTGTTGGTGAATAACGAGACAACATCGAAACTCACCATGATATCCTGCTCATCAAGGAGAAAATTTTGAGTCTTTTGAATGAAGTCAGAAGAATATTTGATATAGGAGGGAGAAAACTCACACATAGTTAAATATCGAGAAGAAGCATGCACAATTAATTTTATATTTGAATTGTTTTTTCATTTTGTTATTTTTATAATGAGTATTGAGTGAACTATTTATTTTTAATGTTAAATAGATTTACTTGTAAACTATTTGTTTTTAATGTTTTTTTTTTTCTTTTAAATAAAAAGATTGTATTACCTAATAATGCCATCACAACAATACATGTCTGGAAGAGAGCCCCAAAACATGCCACATGTTCTTCCAAACAGATGGAAACTAGAACAGGTGGCTGAGAGTCTTGAAGTCTGGACAAAAGAAAAAAACTCACCACCTATTCTGTCGAACAAATGGAAACCGAAACAAGTGGTTGAGAGACTTGAAGTCTGAGCAGTATGAGTTCCTACAATGATTTTGACAATGATAATGCATAATAACAAAAAAAGAAACACAACATAATTGAACAATGGGTGAACCCGAGTTTCCTTTGTCGCTGTGATTTTTCCAGGTGGGAGCAAAGACGAACGGTTGTGCACAGGTCATGCATCTTCTTTTATCTAGCGCGCCTGAGAGAGCACCAAACAACAAGTCTAAGTTGTTGTTGAGCATGGTATGCATGTGAAGTTGTTCTTCCATGTCCCGACGTATATAAAAAATGAGAGTCAAGTGATTCGGTGAGAGGCGACAAGAAGAAATCCATCCTTGGTCTGAGGCAGTGGAGAGAGGAGGGTGGCCTTTAGAAGGGAGAATCCATGCATGGCTCACCTCCAGTGGGACCACTTCTTCAATTATGCAGGTATCCCAGTCCGAAGAAACGAGAGTGTCAGGGGTGGACCGACCAAAAAGGGAAGGCGGGACTTGGGGGTCAAGAACTGTGTACAGAAGAAAATTCGGTGGGATTTGAATCGGGACAGGAGGTATTTATTCCTCAACGAAAACCATGGGAGGTTCTTCCAACACCCTATTTTGGGTTGAGGAGCGGGGCGGTGTAACAAGAGAATTGGCTAGACGAACTAGAGAAGTTGACTGTGAAGGGGAGAAGAGGCATGGTCTTCGTTGCCTGGCAACAAAACTGTAATAGGAAGGCCCTCTCTTGGGATTGACTCTTTCCCAGGGCATGACTGGGCGAGTAATCAAGATTTCTAACAGGAGTAGAGCTTGCGAATAGGGGAGGAAGAAAATTGGACAAGCATAGGCTGTTCCAAAACCCAAGGGTTGTTCCAAAAACAAATGGCAAGAACCAATGTGTACCCACTATAAATGGTGAGGAATCAGATGAGTTGAAAGGACCAGACTCGTGTGCCTCGTACCCATCCCGACCTACCATCATTGTTGTTTAGAGGAATCCATTAAACTGAAGCATGTGCATTGTCACACCAACACGTATGAGCAATGAATGTTGCTCATCTTGCGATTTAGTGAGGAGAGGGTGGCGGCGTGTGCATTTAACTCCTTGATGTGCATGTTGTCCACCTGTCACCCCATCCGGGGCTATTTATTTTTAATGTTAAATAGAGTATTAATAGGTCATTTCTAATCTTCCTCTTTAAATATAAACCTTAATAGAGTATCAATATGTCATTTCTAATCTTACTCTTTAAATATAAACCTTGACAATCTTTTCTAACATATCAATTTCATTTGTACTTGATGATAGGTGGAGTGTCCACTCGAAAAATTGGACATTTCGAAACCTATTATACAATAGTTATTCAAAAAAATTGTCTAAAATTATTTGAATATTAAATATTCTACATTATTAAATTTGAAAAAAAAAATTATATAAATTTTTAATATAAAAAAAATTACCCAAATTCCATTTCAACTTTTATATAATTTTCAAATCAACATTTTAATATATTAATATTTTTCAAATATATTTTAAAATTAAAACATTTAATCATTCTAAAATCCTTTAAAATTTTAACATTTTCTAAATAACATTTTAATATATTAATATTTTCACATATAAATATTTTAAAATAATTGAGAATTTAAAATTAGTCTTAAATCTTTAAGATTTTAATATACTAATATTTTCACATATAAATATTTTAAAATAATTGCCATGTAACTAATGTAAGTTTGACTAGGTTTATTATTATGAGAATGTGGGAAATTAAAACCTTATACCATATGGGAATTTTGTTTTTCAATAATACAAATTTGTAAACAAATGTTTATGATTTTTTTTTTCTATAATACAAATTTGTAAACAAATGTTGAGATTGTTGAGATGTATCACGATTGAGAGTGATAGTATTACCATGAATTATGTAGATAATCATATAGTGATAGTATTACCATGAATTATGTAGATAATCGTAGTGTGGGAGAAAATAGGGAGCATAATGAGAAAAAGTGGGTATTAAGAAACACTAGGTTGTAAGAAAAAACCAAAGGTGGTTTGGATGTGAATAACGACAAATGAGTAATTAAAAGGAGAATATTTCTAATAAAAATGAATAGGGTTATGTGGCTAGAGATGTAAATATAGACTAAGTAGTGTTGTGTCCATTAAAATAAGTATAGGTGGCATGAAGGGGTGAATTGCTATGGAAATGTAGACAATTTCCACTAGGCCAGTTAGAAGTGGGTAGATGCAAAATCAAATGACCAAGGAACAAGAACATGCTAGATAATGTACGGATCTAGTAGGTTAAAGCCATGGTTCAAGAAAGTAGAAATTCAATGCTCATAAGAAGTGATCATAAGGAGTAAATAAGGTAGGCTAGTTGGAAAGGATGTCAATAATAACTTGAAAATATGTATATGTGGATCACTATCCTAAACAAGTGCCATTATAGTGGTCATGTCCTTGTCATTTTGTTGAGTGATTTAAACTACCTTACCAATCTCATTATGACAAATTGCTTTTGGATATTTAATTTTAATTTTCACTTAAAAATACAACACTATAGTGAGAAATACTAGAACACTGCGTGTCAAAACTACAACACTATAGTGAGAAATACGATTTGAGTGAAGGTATAATCATTTGACTTGTGCTACTTTGTAGTAACACACGAATTAAAATGTCTACACATGATAAAAAAAACCCAAAATCTCTTTCCATAAGATGAAGTGAATTCATTCATACATAAAACTAACTATTTAACGGCACTTATTTCCACCTGGTTGCTTGTCAACAAGATCAACCCATTTCTCCATAATTAGTAGATTTCTCTTTAAGCCATTTTAATTCCATTTAATAATAATATTTTATCTAGCATATGTTTATTTTAATTCATATCTATTAATCATAAAAAAAAAACAGAAAAATCATTGGGTTATACTCCTGGGATCCCCTAAATCCACCTAGAAAACAACCACAACTTATCCAATACAGTTGAATTCGATCTTCTTTCCCTTTTAATCACAACAATAACACATATTTGGCATTGGTTGAACAAGATCAACTCTTCAAACGATTTTCAATCAATCCTCTTCTTCATGATCATTTTCAAAAAATCATTGGTCTTGCTTGTGGTTCCTTTTTATTGAAAAATGAGATCATTTTTCTTTTATGGGCAAACCAAGTGTTGGGATCCCTGTCTTTGTCTATCTACCATTATCATTACCCCTTTGGATGTTATTGTAGGTAATGAATGAGCAAGGTACACCATTAATACATATCTTGTCTAAGGACTCTTTGGGTCCTTCATACTAGAATGTCGGGCTTGAGTTGAGATCTCCCTTACTTTAGGAAATGTCCCTAACTTCTTGAAGCCTACTCGAAGCAAATTGGGCCTATTTGTATTTATTTGCGACTACTAGGTAGGCCACAGGTTTTGGATATGGAAATAATAAGCCAACCATGAGAGAGATACATATTTCCATCCAAAACCATCCCAGAGGCATATCTAGTTCATTCTCCAACTCCACTTCGGGTGAAGCTCCAATCTCCATTTGAGTTTGAAGCTCTACCCACGAACTGAGGGTGGGACATTAAGGTGCTAGCTCTAGTTGATGGTTCCATATGCCCATTTAAATTGGTGTCTCGATAAGTATAAAAGAAACATTTGTGTACATAAAGTATGGGAAAAGATAAATATCAACACTCTTATGCACCTGGCAATAATAAATTTTAGTTATCAACATGATAACTAGCTTGAAATCAGATGAATTTCAGTTACCAACATGATACTTGTCTTGAAATTTGATGTCAGTATGTGTTTCTATAAGACCTTCAAGGACCACATTGCCAATAGACACCCAAGGAAATTTCACTAAATTATCAAGTACCCACATGTTCAAGCCTTCATTCATAACAAGTGTCAGACATGCATTCACGTGGTGCACATGCATTCTAAGACATCATAGGAAAGCCAGGTGAAAAACATGCATAGTAATTACTAATTGCTACGTGTTGTATAAACAATTAGGAGGTATTGGGCAGTGGTTTTTCAGGGACTTCGACACCTATCATCATTTCCATGGCAGCAATAGTAGGATATGGGTCCTGGGACAATGATTGTTATAGTCCACATAAATATTACAATGATGTACCTTAACAAAATAGATAAAATAAACTTTGTGTAGACATCTTTCTAGTTATGTGTGGATTTTTGATATGGTTGAAGGGGTGAAAGAGCCAAAATTAATGACATTAGGTTGATGGCTACAAAATTTCTCAAGATGGTTGCAATATGATATTGTCGGCCATGGCATGGAAGACTAGAAAGGGCATAGAATGGAGTGTATGGAAAAAAAATGAACAAGCATTAGAGTGGAAAGGGCATAGAATGGAGCGTATGGGAAAAATCTAACTCATCTAATGGAGGATAATTGAATCTCTCTCATTCTAGTTGATCCAAGTTCTAGGGGTTTCAACCTTACTGAGAAGAGAGAGGCATGATAGTAGGCATTACTCATTTGTAGAAACAAACTCTTGATATTGGGAGAAGAGGTCAAGAATCTAAAGCAACATAATGGGTTGGAAAAGCTAGACCATTAGAATATCTATTTTTTATGCTACTTTTAAACCATTCATTATTAATTTTATAGTCGTATAACCGTCTATATGAGAATTGGTAGGATCTGTATGAATCACAGGAGGTGGTAAATTGGGAATAGGAATCAGAGCATAAAAAACATTTTGCAAGTGCTTACTATTGACGGGACGGATTTAGGTGTTCGACAAAATAAGGTATTCCCACATAGGACAAACACATTTAGTAACCACTCACACAACCAAATCAAATATCAATACATCAATGTTTTTATGTGGTTAAAACCCTTGAAGAGGGAAACAATCCACGTCCCCAACTAATGTGGCCACTTGAGGCAATACATTAATGCAAAAGAAAAATATTTTACAAGAGAGTTTCTGAAAATTGATCATCAACAAATGACCCTCCATGCTCTTTAAATAGAGATCATGGACCAATAAGGTGTTAAGCCACTAATCAATATAATTGATAATATCAAGGAGAATGTGAGCCATCATTTCATTGTATGTCTAGAACATACCGTGACTGCCAAATTACATAACTACAAATGCATATTAAAGAAACACTCTTTTACCTAAAGACATATTAGACCAAGTTGAATTTAACTAACTCCTAAGTGTTTAAATATCCTAACATCCCCCCTTAAGAACACCATTGGATGGAATTTAAGGATTTACAAAGATGACACAATAGGAGAAGGAAGAATGCATTATAGCATATTCTCACTTAATGCCAACTTCCTAAAATATTAACATAGATTGAAGTGTGGAAAACTTTTCTTCTGTAAGAGACTTTGTGAAAATGTCTGTAGCTTGATCTTCTATAGGGAAAAAGAGCACCTCGATAACTCAATCATGAATGAGTTTTATGATGAATTACATGTGTATTCCAATGTGTTTGTTATGTTTATATTGAATTGGATCTTTGGCAAGCTTGATGGCACTTTGATTGTCACACCAGAGGGTGGTTGGATGTTGCTACTGGAATCCAAACTCTAAAAGGATATGCCAAAACCATAAGGATTCTTGACTTGCATTAATCATTGCTCGGTACTCTAATTCTACTGAAGAAAGAGAAATAACTCGTTGTTTTTTCTAATCCCAAGTGCCAAGTGATCTGAAACCAAGGATAAAAACATAACCTGTAGTAGACTTTTGATTATCAGGGTCATCGACCCAATTTGAATCAGTGAAACCAACCAACAAAGGAGTCCCCCCTGAACTGTAATGTACCCCGAACTAAATTGTACGCCAAATGTATCAAAGTATCATTTTTTTTTTCTTTTCAATGGATCTAATGGGGTGTTTTCATATACTGAGCAACAAGACCAATATAAAAGGAAATATCAGGATGGGTATGAGTCAAATATAAGAGGTTGTCAACTAACTGACCATACAAAGTGGCATTGACTTTGGGAATAGTACATGTGGTAGCAAGTTTGACTCCAAAATGGAAGGGAGAAGGGGATGGTTTAGAATCTTCCATATGAAAGCGATGAAGAAGGTCACAGCCATACTTAGATTGGGAAAGGGAAATACCTTCATGGTCTTGCAATACTTAGAGGCCAAGGAAATAATGTAAATAACCTAAGCATGCCATTTCAAATTTCTTTTTAAGGTTATATTTAACATGGGTTAAAAGCTTAGGGTCACTACCAACGAGGATAAGGTCATCAACATAAAGAAAAAGTATTATGAGATGGTTTCCTACTTTATTGGTATAGACATTAGGGTCAAAATGACATCTAGAAAAGTTAGTGTCAAGAAGAAAGTTATCCATTTTTTCATAGCAAGCTCGAGGAGCTTGCTTAAGACCATAGAGATATTTTTTAAGGTGAATACAAGGCTGGAGTCATTTTATACATAACCAAGAAGTTTTTCCATGTAGATTTACTCTTGCAAATCCCCATGCAAGAAGGAGGATTTAACATACATCTGATTGACCTCCCATCTATGTGAGGTAGCAAGGAATAGAACAAGACATATGGAATTCATTTTGAATATGGGGGAAACACTTTCATTGCATTCAATTCCTTCAACTTGAGAGAATCCTTTGGCAACTAACTAGGCCTTATGTCTTTCAACACTTTCATCTAATGCATACTTAGTTCTATATACTCATTTACATATGACAAATTTTCTTCCCTTTGGAAGAGGAACAAGATCCCAAGTATTGTTTGCCATTAAAGAATGATATTCTTCATTCATTTTTGTGCGCCATTCGAGATGGCTAGAAGGTTTTGCAAATGTGTCTAGATCACGAGTCTATGAAACTTTATCCAAAACACAAGAAGCTCGCTAGAACTATGAACATGTCTGAAATTAACCTACAGGATCACCAACAAGATCACCAACTGCTTCTCATGTTGAACATACCTATCTAGGAAGTGATGGTGCTAGTGCATGTTCATGTTCAATGGAATCATCTGGAGGAAGGTGAGTAGGTGAAGGTGGATTTCCATCCTCACTATCATCATCTGAAGAAGAAACCAAAATAGGAACAAAGATGACACAAATATCAAAGATGGATCGTAGGTTGAAGATGGCAGAAACAATGAATTAGGCTTGCAGGCCAAGATATTTTCATCAAATTTAACATCTATTTTAATAATCATTTCAATGGAATGAGGTTGAAAAATTCAGTAACCTTTGGAATTTTCATAATATCCAACAAAAAATTACTTCTCACTTTTAGGATATAATGCTTTCCTTTTTTCATTGGGAATGTGAGCCCATGCTTCACTACCAAATACATGAAAATGGTTTACATCTAGATTAATGTTAGTCCATGCTTCTTCCGATGTTATATTTTTAAAATCCTTTGTGGGAGTGTGATTTACTATGTAATTGACACAATTGATGGCTTCCACCCAATAATGAAGAATCAATCATTTAGGTTGGATCATACAATTAGTCATTTCCTTCAATGTGTGGTTGTTTCTCTCAGAAACACCATTTTGTTGTGTTGTATATGGAATAGTATGTTGTATTTGAATTCCATGTGCAGTGAAACAACTTGTAAATTTGTTTTTCATAGATTCACCTCCATTATTTGTTCATAACCTTTGAATTCATCATTGAAATGTAATAAGCACTTGCACCCAAAGAAAGAAAGAGAAGAAAGTGGACCACACAAATCATGATGAACAAGCTGCAAAGGGGTTGAGGTATGCTAAGAGGCACATTTTTCAAAACTATCCCGATGATGTTTTTCAATAACACAATTGACACAAACACCATCTCTACAATAAACGAGAGGGAGACCATTCACCATATTTTTAATACATAGTTGTTTCAATGAATGATAGTTTAGATGACCAAACTACTCATGCCAAAGTTAGCTCAAGTCATCACTATGAGAAACAAAAATTGATGGAAAAGATGATGACCCAAAGTTATCAAATTTTTACAACCTGGTAATATCATCAACAATTATGGTTGCTAAGACATGCTTAGGATATTTTAAATCCTTGATTACAACTTGGTGAGGTGAAAACTCTACAATTTTACCTTCACATGAATGAGTGATCTAATATAGTGATAGAAGGTTGCAGGAAATACTTGGAACACATAGTACATCATTGAAATGACCATTATCTACCTGAACTGTACAAGACCCTACAACACTAAGAGATCTATCATCACCAATAAATATTTGTTTGGTGTTGCATTCATTAAGAGAAAAAAATTTGGCTTTATCCTTAGCCATATGATAAAATGCTCCAAAATCAATAAGCCACTCATCGGAAGAAGAAGTAGATGTTGCATTGAAAGAGAAACTAGAAGTAGAAAGTGCATTCCCATGAGAAGAATAGTGAATATTAATGTTCTTCTTCTTCATCGTTGCTTCTAAGGATTCCATCTTTTTAAAACATTTAGACTCTAGATGACCATCTCGCCCACAAAAGTTGCAATTCATGACAATCTTCTTACTTTTTATTTTTCGTCCTTTGTCACCATTGGGAGTAGAAGTTGGTTGAGAGAATTTGGGACCTTTGTTTTTCTTGTTGTTGTTGCAATGATGTTTCTTCTTTGGATGCTTGGTTTTGTCTTTAGGTTGGGCCACTAAGGCTTTGTTAAATGTACCTGTATTTCTTATCACTCTAAGTTGCAAGAACTTATCTTTCTCTATAATCAAAGAATCACAAAAAGAATCAAGAGTGGGAGATTGGTAAGCACCCCCTAGGGCTTCTCTGGTGGCATAGAAGGTAGATACAAAGACAAAATATGCACTACCAAGCTTAGCAAGAATAACATATATGCATCAATCATCCTTCAAATCTATTTTATAGTCTTGAAGTAAAAGTATACGTGTTTTTAACTTAGATAAATAATTTTCAATGCAAGGGAAATCATTCGGACTTAAAGTTATTAACTCATTTTCAATCTAGTGGGCTCAAATCACATTGTGTTTACCAAATATGACTTCTAGCTTAGCTTGGGTTTCATCTGGGTCATCAACTCCTTGAAGATGAAACCATAAATTAGGAGAGGTGGGCATTCCGATGAGTCCATGTGCTTCATCATTTTTATTATCCCATTTGGCTTTTTTTGCATCAGTGGGGTCTTGTTTTTTTACCAAGGTAATTCAATACAATTATTTACTTCTCAATATGGGATTTCCACCCATATTGGATACATCCTCCATATGGGATTTCAACGAGAAGTAGTTGGTATTAGTAAGTAAAAAATCACTTGGAGAAGTCATATTAAAATATGCAAATAATATGTATTCAAAAGATAAAACTAACTGTATGGATGGAAAACTATATAAAAAAAAGTAGGTTTTTAAAAACAACAACACTGAAAACGGACTTCAGATGTGAAAGTTATGCCTCATTTTAGAAAGACATATAAAAGGTAACCAAAGTGCCAAGTGGCAGGTAGAAGTTGGCCCACATGGTGATGGATGCAAAATGAAGTGGCTAAGTAAAAAAAATACATTCCTTCTCTAACATAGCCTATAAACTCACTTTTACAAATAAGTTACTTCAAAAGTGACCATTTTTATAGAATAATTGAGAATCACTTTTAAAATGAAGTTAGTTTATAGTGATTCACTTTTATAAATAAAATTACTTTATAGTGATTCACTTTTATAAATAAAATTACTTTATAGTGATTCACTTTCATAATTTAAGTGAAATGCACTTTATAATAAAATTATGAGGTAACTCAAGTTTGCATGAACTTTTTCAAAAATTAACTTGAAAAAAGAGACTTGAACTCAAGACCTATTATTAAATAAATCAAATTTCAACTAAGTGAGCTAGTGCAAAATATATAACAATTTTAATGGAGGTTTTTTTTTCTACCTTGAAGTGCGTGCTTACCCCCAAAACCCTTGTTTTTTTGCAAAAAAACTTCAACATGGCCGCACACAAAAACAACAAAGTTTTGAAAATAATTCTTGAATCTCAACAATAATGGGGTTAGATATCGATTAGCTTACCTGAAAAATGCAAGTTTTATCTTTGTTTTTAATTTTATGAGCTCACATAAAGCAAATAGCATACGCAGAAAAGAAAACACTTTTCGCTTTGTTTTTTATTTGTCAATATCGCACAAAGCACACGACAAAGAGAATACATAGACCAAAAAAAGTAGCAAATTGGGAATTAAAAATAGAAAATTGAAATATTAACTCTCTATATATTTTTTAAAAGGGTGTATTCCAAGTTTATAGTCTAGATCAGTCGGTGATGGAGTGCACTGTTAAGGTAGTTCGTTATGTGAGATCATCGGATCGAAACCTTGACTTACATGTGTGTCGTGCTTGGGGAATGTGAAGTTAAACCTGGAGGTTATAGTGGTAGTGGTCGAAATTGACCCTGTGTCATGCGAGTCTGAGCCTGACCTAGTTGTAGATTCCACCAGAAAAAAAAGTTGATACCTCCAGATTTGACAAATATGGTCGTATCTTGGTCAAACGAAAACCTTTTAGAGTGAAACAAAAAGTAGTTTCAATTGAAAGAAGTGCTCTAGACGCAATGGAAAAGTCCTCTCATCCTATAAATTCATGCAAATATCATAACCTATAAATGTGGAAACATAGGTTTAAGATCTCAATTAATAATGATAGTGGGTTTTCAAATGAACTTTGATACCATGTTTGACAAAACAAGGTATTCTCACACATGTTGTACACCTTTAGTAACCACTCACACAACCAAATCAAAGATCAATATATATTTTTTTTACGTGCTTAAACCATTGAAGAGGGAAACAATCCACAACCCCAGCCAATGTAACCACTTTAGGAAATATTTTAATATAAAATAAAAATATTTTACAAGAGAGTTTCTCGCAATCAATCATAAAAAAATGACCCTCCATGATGTTTAAATAGATATCATGGAACAATCAGGTGTTAATCCATGGATTAATATAGTCATTAAGATCAAGGAGAATATGAGTCATCAGATCACTCTGTGTCTATAACATATTGTGACCATCAAATTACATCACTACAAATGCATACTAAAGAAACACAATTTTACCTAAATATATATTAGATCAAGTTGAGCTTAACTAACTCCTAAGTATCTAAATATCCTAACATGGTGGGCCTCACATTAGAATTTTTTAGGGATTGTATGCCTCATGATTTCAATTCCAACCCTCTGGCTTCGATCAGAGCATGTGGAGGGTTTGATTCTAGTGAAAATGTTTATGGGACTAACATTATAATTTCTTAGGGGTTGCGTGCATCCTAATTTCAATTCCAACCCTCTTGCTTCCATTAGAGAATGTGGAGGGTTTGATTATGGTGAAAATGACTCAGGTGTGGTTCTCAATAAATTATATTGAATGCATAATAACTCTCATTCTTTAAGGAAGAAGTCTAGTCTAGGTATCTTCTCCAGTTACAAGAATCAAAGTCTTTGGTTTTAGAATGGACTCAAGCAATATTGTGAGTCAATTTTCCTTTAGTATTTCTATTATAAAATGACAAAAATGATGTCTTGTTAAAGAAATGATTCCAGGGCCTACATACTTATTAAATTTGAGCTACTAGAAAAGCAATACTCACTCTAAAATCTCAACCAACACTTACATTATCACGATAATGTTGTGTTCCATCATGACCCTAGTTTTTAGAATTGATTTCTCAGATGCCTTGTGTCAAAATGACATGAATGTACTTATAGGCTAAGTTTGATGGGGTTACAAATTTATTACTCTTAAGGTGTTATCTAGATCCAG
The DNA here is from genome assembly GCA_009831015.1 of Picea engelmannii. Classification (NCBI taxonomy): domain Eukaryota; kingdom Viridiplantae; phylum Streptophyta; class Pinopsida; order Pinales; family Pinaceae; genus Picea; species Picea engelmannii. The sequence goes on along the minus strand of ML838392.1, from coordinate 6,143 downwards.
GTGATCATGATGTAGATGCAAGGGTAACATCACTAGTAGCAAAGCTAAAAGCACCAATATATGGAAAATGCTTTGGAATGCAAACTTCAAACAAACTTAGAAGTTATATCTACAGTCATGGAGGTGTGTTGGGCCCAGGAACATTGAAAACATTGCAAAACTTTCATTCTTAACCAAATAGCACTTTCCAGGCGCAATATGTAGTTAATTAAACAATTGATTAGGCCATGCAGGAGCCACAACATCCTACATAGTTTCAAATAGAAAACACCATTATCATAGAAAGGTATGTGAACATTTATTGAAATGAAATATAAGGTCATAGAAGCAATCTTAGTTTGATTTCAAGAATATTCATGGAAATTATAATTATGCATTGAAATTAAAATTTACCTATATTGTTTTTGTAATTTGGGCATGTAAGAATCAAGAACTTTTCATACTACCCTTCCAGGTTTCAATTTTCTATGCTCTATGCAAGGCGTTGGTGAGTACATTGGTAGGATTGGTAACCAATGATTTGGGGATGGTTGCAAGCAAAGCACCTACATATGCAACGGTGAATATCTATTTGCTTCCTTTGGTGGTGCCCTTGTTGATCTATACCATCGACCTACCTTGCATGAAATAAAATATAACATTGTAGAAATATTGCCACTACCAAAAGAATTTATAGAGCCACCGCCAAAGGTGGTAAATGGTGGCATGGTGAGTGACATGTATTTAATTAACCAATATGAATTTAATTAATAAATGGGAAATTGATTTAATGTAGGCTATTTTACCAATAATATCACCGCCACCTTGGGAATAAGGCTTCAAAGTTGAAATCCAATAGAATGTAAGAAAAAAAAAGTTTATTTATTTATTTTATTTATAATAAAAAGTATTATTTTGATCTACCTATGTTCAACATTAGAAATCCAAAAAAATTAAAGTCAAAAGTGAAACTAATAGTTAGTGAAGGAGAATATCATTACTATAGTTCATGGCCTTCATCAAGGACTGATAAGTATATTGAAATACAAGTAGGTTGCAACCTAAAGAGTATGCAAGTATGAATAAAGATCTCTAGTGAGTGATCATAATCAAATGGTGGCATGGTGATTGACATGTATTTCATTAACCGACTTGAATTTAGTTAATAGATGGGAAATTGATTTAACACAAGCTATTTTACCAAGAATGTCACCACCACCATGACAAGAAGACTTCAAAGTTAAAATCCAAAAGAATGTAAGAAAAACAACATTTTTATTTATTTATTTTAATTGTAATAAAAAGTATTATTTTAATCTCCCCGTGTTCAACATTAGAAATCCAAAAAAAATTAAATCCAAAAGTGAAACTAATAGCCAATCAAGGAGCAACTCATTGCTATAGTTCATGGCCTTCATCATGGACTAATACGCATATTTAAATATAAGTAGGTCACAACCTAAAGAGTATGTAAGTGTGACTAAGGATACATAGTGAGTAATCATAATCAAATGGTTAACAAGCTTCATAAAGGATAACGACCAAGTACAAAATTGTGTGTAACAATTGCTCTTTTGTAGTAACATTAACCATTAGGGCTAATGAAGGTGATGTTGCATATAATGTTATTAGGACTATGTCACACAAGAAAAAAAATATAAAGAATAAAGTTGAGGGATAGATTGAGAAAGAGGTGAATATCATACCTACTCCTATAACTTATAACTGATAACTGATATGAGCCTTGTTATATTTCCCTTTTCAATTTATAGTGCATTGTCATCACTAAAGGATAATGTATACTACATCATCTACTCAAGTGTATGATATAGGGGTTATACATGATGAAAAAAGAAAATATTTCGTGAATGAGGCCATGTGAAAGGGGAGGAGGATACGACCATCTAAGGAGTAACAACAAGAAATATTATATTAGAAAATGAATTTATATCCACTATCAGTTTCTTGTAGTATAAATTGGTCAATACTAGCATGTGAAGGGACCAAAGAGTTACTAATATAGACAAACAACACTGCAATATTTTTAAGGCTCTTTGGTTCTTACTATTTGTAAAAGGGACACAAGTGCATTTCTTTTCCAGGATATAAAGCCCAGGGAAAACCCCCAACAACTTCTCCTCATTTTGAGGATGGTAACCCAGGGAAACCCTAGATTATTCACAGAACAAGCTAGGTCGATTAAAAACGAGGCTCAAATCCATTACAATAATATACTCATTATGAGCTCAACATGTCACTTGCGGGAATTGAACCCAGGTGAGGGGAATAACAATCATTCCTTCCAACCACCCGAGCTAAACCCAGTTAACAAAAGGTACATAAGTGCATATTGCAATGATGTCTAGCTTATATTTGAAATAAAGTAAGTTTAGAGTAAGGAAAAATGAACAAAATCCAAATGGTTTCCATTGAATTAGATCAAATAGACAATATACTAAAAATGAAAAAACATACACACATTAAATTAGGGATGAATCCAAGAGAATATCACTTTTATTAATAAGAGAAGAAATACAAAAATTTGAAAAATTAATAGGCTAAAGATCTCTATTGTTTAGTGTGAGATCTATGGCTCTTATAATCAATATACAACAAGAAGTTTATATTTATATTTATATTTATTTTTTATGTCTGGCGGAATCAACAACTAGTTGGGCACGTACTCACGTTACACATGGTCGTGTTATCCAACTACTACCACTATAACCTCCAGGTGTGTCCACGATGCCCCTTACACGACACACATGATAAGTTGGAGAAATTTGAACTTGAAACCTCATGGAACTTCATATCACTTCATATTCACGACAATTGCCAATTGAGTTTCCCCCCTGAGGGCAACAACAAGTTGATATTAGCATGTAACTAACTTAACTAAATCTACTACTAATCAACTAAACACTAACATAATATTTAACTAATTGCCTTGAAGAATTGGATTTGATTATAATTTATATAGTTAGCCCCAAACATTTGTTATAATAATCAACTATAAGGTTTTATAAAATGCATCATATGAATATGCAACTAAAAATATAAAATATCCTCTAGCGTCGTCCCTTACCTAAATTCTTGCTTCATCCTTAAAGCAATGTGAGAGATAGTGTACAAAAAACTTATACAAAAATAATAAAGAGATACAAAGGATGAATACGTACTAATATAATGCCCTAGTGTAATCAAAAGAGGATAGTTTGAAATTGGAACTTGAAATTTAGTTGTTAATGGCATATGTAAGTGAGGAGGTGAACAAGGTGGCCATCTAGGGTTATCTCAACAATGGTCCAAATACTAGTAGTTTTTGGGTCATGATTTTTTGGCACATTTTTGGGTCCTTCACATGCATTTTTTGAGGCAGTTACATGCAAAGCCTAAAGTCCCACCTAATTCTACTAAATTTCTTTCTAACATGCTAAAGAAGACCCAAAATGGAGCACCGAGAAAAAATTTACGACCTTGTCAAGGCTCCCCATTTTCTTGAACAATTCATTTATGTCCAACTCAACATTCATGCTCAACCCTAGTGATGTTAGGGTTATGGTTCTTGCATTTTAATTCTTAGGTTTTGTTGGGATCATTTTAAAATTTATGTGTATCTTCTTGTTATGGGATTTTTGCGAATGAGCATAGTTGTCACGTCCCTTCTCAAATATAAGCTACCACCATTCTAGTCATTTTATATTGCTATGTATATTATGGTATTTTTCACCATTTATTTCATTAATAAAAGTTAGTTTTCATTGTAATAATATACTTTGAATATTGTATTTGTGTTCTCTTTGCAATATTGCAATTTCTTTCATTTCATTCTCAATCCAATCCAAAATAGTGGTATCAAAGCAATTTTCTTTCTTTTGTTTTTACATGCATGTACTTGATGAGGTTAGGGTATACAGAGTTGGGCCTTAAGCTAATTGAGCCTTGAAAAGACTCCTCTCACTGATCCAAGCGACCTCCCATGGAATAGGAAGTAAAGAAAAAAAGATAGAGCAAGAAATCATGTCAATATGTTGCTCCAAGAAGCCCTTGAGAAACAAAGGAATGAGATGAAGGACCATTTCACCCAAATCCTTCAATTGATGAAGGCACCTTTGACAAGTAGTCATTTCAAAGGAACACCACCCTTCAAAGTAAAAGTTGCTTTCTATATCACTCTATTTAATGGAAAGATAGACGTAGAAGAGAGATGGTGAAATTTCCTAGAGGGTTATTTCTCTGTTCACAACTTTTAAAAAATGAGAAGATTATTCTTTCCCTCCTAAAGGCTAGATTCCCCATGTAAAATATTGGTGGGATACTTAGTGATGTGTAATGTGTCAAATATTATAAACTATATGTGAGAGAACTCACTTAGGGGGAATTTGTTGACACCTTGAAGGATGGGTATTTACTTGTTGGAAACATGAAAACTAGTACATGACTTGGTCAATGTTGTTCCAAGGTAAGGACTAGATTGTGTAATAAAATGATGTCTTTCATACCCAACATATAACATTAGGTATTTCGCACTTTGAACACCACTTGGTTCTAAAACATTGCAACAACCTATGCAGATACATCCAAACAAAAATGGAGTTTCTACATATCTCTGCCCTAGTAGTTGCTTATCATTATGCCATCAAGATTGAGAATTTTTTTATGCAAAAGAGTAAGAAAGAGTTTGGGACAAAAAATTAGCCAAAAAAAACAAGGGTAAAGGCAACCATTTCTCTAAAAAAAGGACAAAGTAAAGATAATGGACATAAGACAACTAGTGAATGATGTATGCAAAGAAGAAGAATCTGAAATCAAATAATGAGAAAAGAAAGTGTTGTGACCACCACAAAAGTCCTTGGAACAAAAATGATGAATGACACACCTGATAATCATTATTGGCCAAGATGAAAACTCAAACTCTAATTCATCTTTTTCACCACAAGATTTCATAGATAGGGAAAACAAATTATTAATGTGGAACTAAGTGTTACTATCTCAAATACGAAGGTCCAACCAAAGGAACTTGAGGAAGGTGAGCACCTCTTCCTCTCATATATGTGGGTGAAGGGGACACCACTACATTTTATTGTCAATGACATCAATGAAAAGACCTCGATCTCAACTGAGGTCATCAAGAACATGAAGCTACCAATGATGTTGCACCCCTAGCCATACACCATTGACTAGTTGATTCAAGGATGAGGCATTCATGTTAGTGAATTTTTATACCTATAATATGACATCAATCCCTTCTAAGATAAGGAGTTGCATATCATTGTCACACTTGAATTTTTTGATGTTATTTTATGACAACCATATATGTGGAAGTTCCATGTAGTTTAGTTGCCTAGGCCTTGTATTATCATTGTCACCCTAGGAGATCAACTCTATATTGTTGATGATTACAATTGCATGAGACATCCTCTAGGACACAGACTGAGTGAGTCGACCTGAGAGAAAGCCAATTAGTTGGGTGTGTGGTTCCTCTCTGAGACGAAGAAGGAACATTGTGTGCCCCTGTGTGGGGTGAGGAAGCCCATGAGTTGGGTGTGCCCATGATCTAGGTGTGTGGTTCCTCTCTGAGATGGAGATGGAATGATGTGTGCCCCTAAGAAGGGAAGGAGCCCATGTGATGGGTTTATTGTTCTCCTTTGTGTAGAGAGTTTAGATGACGTGATAGATGATTCTCCTATGTAATGCAGTGAGAAAGAAGATTTGTTGAGTTGGACGTGCCTATGGTTGAGCACAAGTGAACATGTGGAAAATCCCATGAGTTGGGTGCATCATTCTGAGATAGAGATGAAACGATGTATTAGCCTCCTCTGTGCAGAGAGTTGAGATGATGTGATAATCTAGACGATTCTTCTATGTAACGTAGTGAGAAAGAAGATCTGTTGAGTTGGATGTACCTTTGGTTGAACACATGTAAACATGATCCTAGTGTCTGTGCACTAGTGAGTGTGGTTCTCTTGTGAGACACAGTGAGATAGAAATGTGGATTGTTGGTGTAAATATATGTTTAGTATATTGTACTCATTTAAATATCAATCCAAGATTCGTAATCAAAAGAGTTGTTACACTATATGTGCCGAAAACATGTAACCTATCTATGTCTGTTGTATCTAGCTTAATCAAGAAACAATCAATAACATAACACTCTGTTTTTG
>ML838391.1:26462-44428 GCA_009831015.1 Picea engelmannii | reverse complement strand
TAAGATGGAAGCGATGATGGATACTAAGATGGATGGCTTAAAAGGGGAGATCATGCAAGGGTTGAAAAATTTGTTAATAGAGAGGCCACCTGAAAGTGACAATGTATCCCATGAAATTCATGATGAGGACACAAGGAAGATGAATCAATACTGGAGAAACTCTAGCTTTGGGTTGAAGACCAACCACTTTCCTAAGATCGATAAGAGGAAGTTTAATGGAAAGGATCCAATCACATGGATATTCTAGACATAAAAATTCTTTGATCTACATGATGTGCCTCACACACAAAAGGTATGAATCATGTCCTTATATCTAGAACCTAATTAGTTTGTGTGGTATCGATGGATTTGTTCTTGCAAATCACGTATCACTTGGAAAATTTTCACAGAAGAAATGATAGCACACTATGAGGATGCAAGGAGCAATACCTTCTTCAACCAATTGATAAATCTCAAGAAAAAGGGTTCAGTTGCGAAGCACATTGAGAACTTCCAAATATTGAATATAAAGGTAACGAATATTCCGGATGAGCACCTGATTGATGTCTTCATAGGAACTTTAAAGGATAATATTCAACATGAGGTTCTCCTTTGGGAACCTAAATAATTGGAGAATGTGTTCAGAGTGGAGAGAAATGTTGAAAGTAAAAATATGGTTGTGGATACTAGAAGGACCACCCTAACATCTATCGAGGACCCAAATCATTGGAGAATGTGTTTAGAGTAGCGAGAAATGTTGAAAATAAAAATATGGCTATGGCTACTTGAAGGACCACCCCTAAACCACGTCAACCTACAAGGTTGACACCTCAACAATTGGAGGAAATAAAAGAAAAAGATTTATTCTTTAATTGTGACAACAAGTACAATAAGGGTCATAAGTGTGGCGAGAAGAAATTATTCTACACATATTTTGAAGAGGAAGAAGAAAAAGAACAAGAACAATAAGCATCTCAAGATGAAGACGTAGAAGAGATGACTCCCAACATATCATGTCATGCATTGGATGGAATTAACACTCCTCAAACCCTCAAGATTGAAGGATATATCAAAAATAAAAAGGTAATAGTGGGGTGAAATCATGAAATTGGGTAACACTTTTGTGAGAATCGTGTTTCCAAAATTCCTATTGAAATTGTTTCGGCCAAACTAATAATTATTTCAGCTGAAAGCCACATGCTTTTGTTGATTTTTCATAAGAATTAGGTTAAGCATGAATTTCATTCCATTTTATCATTTAAGCATACCATAAATGTTGCAACAACTAAGATCACAAGAAGAAACACCATGCACAAGAACACAAAATTTATCCTGGGAAACCCTTCTCCACAAGGGAAGAAAACCCAGCCAAATCCTTTGCTATAATATTCAAGAGAAATACCTTTACCACCAAGAAATACCTAACACACAAGAGGAAGAAGAAAAAGAACAAGAACAATAAGCATCTCAAGATGAAGACGTAGAAGAGATTTCTTTTGAAGAGATGACTCCCAACATATCATGTCATGCATTGGATGGAATTAACACTCCTCAAACCCTCAATATTGAAGGATATATAAAAATAAAAAGGTAATAGTGGGGTAAAATCATGAAATTGGGTAACACTTTTGTGAGAATCGTGTTTCCAAAATTCCTACTGAAATTGTTTCGGCCAAACTAATAATTACTTCAGCTAAAAGCCACATGCTTTTGTTGATTTTTCATAAGAATTAGGTTAAGCATGAATTTCATTCCATTTTATCATTTAACCATAACCATAAATGTTGCAGCAACTAAGATCACAAGAAGAAACACCATGCACAAGAACACAAAATGTATCCTGGGAAACCCTTCTCCAAAAGGGAAGAAAACCCAGCCAAATCATTTGCTATAATATTCAAGAGAAATACCTTTACCACCAAGAAATACCTAACACACAAGAGGGTGCTCAAACCCTAAAACTCTAGCGCCCAAGAGAGGTGCACAACTTTTGCCAAAGAGGTGTACTTGCTGAAATTTCCAAACTCACCAAAAATATATGTTTCTACAAAGGAAGATTTCCCTTTACTTATATTAGACTTGTTCTATCAACTGAAGTGTCTATTGGCACAACAGGGCCAACCTTTCTAAGGAATAATATATTTATTATTATTATTGTTATTATTATAATTAATAATATCCAGATTAATTATCTTTTACATTTATTATTAGACAAAGTAAGGTAGGGCCGACCTGTACCCTTTACACGACAATTAGGGTTACAAGTAGGTTTGACTCTTGAACAATATATAGAAAAGGATATGATACAACCACTAGTGCTCATCCACTAGGGGCACATCCATAGGGATGTCATAGCTCTGATTTAATGCATTACACAGAGGAACCAGGTCTTCACACGTTCACCTGTGCTCATCCACATGCACATCCACTCTACAGATCTGCTTTCCCACTGCCACTGACATGAAAATCATCTGGAGTCTTCTCGTCAACTTTACTTCTTAGAGCAGGCTAATACATCATCTTCATTTCTGTTCTCATGACGATGCACCCAACACTTTGGGATTTCACACGTTCACCTTGTGCTCAGTCACATGCATGTACTAACTCAACAGATTGCTTTTCCATTGGATAATCATCTGGAGTTATTCTCAACTCTCTTAATGGAGGAGGTCATCTCTATGTTCCAAGCTCTGTCTCAGGCAGGAACCAAGTACCCTTCTTAAGGGCTTTCATTCCGGTTTGTAAGCTGAGATAAAGACTTCACATAGCTGCAATAATCCACACCTCATAGGTTTGTAAGCTGGAGAATGTCTCACATAGCTGCAATCATCAACACTCCCTCTTAGCTAGGGAGGCATTCTTCATCATGCCAAGTCTCATACGGATGTACTCTGAATTTTGTTTTTGGACAGAGTCATCAATACTCCCTCTCAACTAGGAAGGCGTTATTCACCAAGTCTATATGGTGTAAATGTCTGCAGTCTGCTCAGGTGTAGGAAGGTATTGCAAGTATACAATTTTTCTTTGTGTCATGTCTCTGACATAAAGATATTTCATCTCATCATGTTTCAATCCATTAGGAAACAATGGGTTATTTAAGGAGATTTATACACGGTTCTTGGTTATCATCATAGGATTCATCTCATGGTCAAGTAAATCTGTCAGAATTTTGTGTAACCACATTGATTCACACACTCACGGTTATATATTCTGCCTCTGTGGTACTCAAGGCCACATAGTTTTGTTTCTTTTCGCATCACGAAATCGCAGTAGAACATCGATCGAATATGTTCTTTCGGTACTCTGTACTTTCTATCCAATCTGAATCATCATATCCTACACACTTAGGTTCATACTGGAGGCATATCTCAGGCCATATCCAATTATGTCTTGTATATACAATTTTTGTTGTCGTCTAGTGGGTCTATCTTGGTTGACTCATGAAATGACTAATCCCATTCACTGTATGGCATGAATCAAGTCTGGTGTTAAACAGATACATCAGTGATCCAAACGACTGTAGATCAGTCTTGTTTGAATCATCATCAATATTCTTCTTTAGTTCCATCACTGTGGATTTGTACTCTGTCATACTGAACTTCTTTAATATTTTCGTTGTATATTTTCCTTGACTTAGGAAAATCTCATCGGTTCTTTGTCATACTTCTTGTTCCAAGAAGTGGTGAATCATACTCAGATCCTCCAAAAAAATAATTCAGAAGTCAATGCTTTCTTGTTTTCAACAACAAGGTTTTCTGAATAGGTCATCAAAATCAGGCTCTTGTTACCAACACTGTAACAATATAGATTTGGATCAAGAATACTCTTGTTGAAATACAAACTCAGCAAGAATCCATCCACCTGATATAGTTTCCAACTCATGGATGGTAGTCTGAATGGAAGTGTATCGAGTTTATTGGATCAAGTGTATTATCATAGAAAACTCCCTCTGTTTGTCAGAAACCTCTGGCTATTAGATATTTTTTTGTATCTCTCGACATTTCTATCAGCTGCATACTTGATCTTATAGATCCACTTGGAATTCATCACAGACTTCTCTTTTGGTTTCTGAACAACATCTTATACATTATTCTTTTAGGACATACTGGTATGATTTCGTTATGGCATCTTGGAATACTTATTCTCCTGTTATTTTCAAAGACAAGGAGGCTCAACATCAATGAAGTGGCTCATGACTAAAGGATAGCTTGAGAATCTCTTTTTCTTTCTTAGGATCTGCCTTGAGAAATTTGTATGTTTCTTTGCCTCTTTGAAGAGTAAGTTTAGGTAGGCCTTTTACGTCCTACTGCAATATCTCTTAACATATCAACTGGAACAACTGGAACAACTGGATCAAATCGAGTAAGGTAAGTCTCCCTCTGAATTGCTGAAGGGGGAGAAAGTATTTGTTTCACTGCCAATCTTTATTTGTGATTCTATAGATATTTGAAGAATTATATCTTATTCAAGGACAATATTTCTTCTTACTCTTGAATAATAAACAATTCAAATATGGTTTGGAATCTCGTACCATGGATAATGGTCCAAATCTTTGGGGGCTCTTGTACTAGGAACAATATCCTTCATTTATTTGAAAAATGCAATCAACTATAAAATAACAGATCAAAAGATTTACCTAGTTTGTAGCCATTCCCTTTTAGAGGAAGTACTTCTCCTCTTTCTTTTCTTCACTCTCTTGAGGTGGATCTGGATCAATGTCAGCAGTGGAAGCATATTGCCTTCCCTTCTTTCTAGTAGGACAGTTTCTAGCAATGTGTCCATACTTGTCACATCTGAAGCACTGAATTTCTAAAGCATCTCTTCTTTGATATCCTGGATTGGATGAAGACTTTTCTCCTTTAAATGTTTTCCTGAAGTTTCTTTTGAATTTTCCTCCCTTCTTTGTATGAAGTGCAAGAGCATGATTTTCTTCTAAAGAATCTTCCACTCCTCTATTTCTAAGTCTAAGTTCTTCTTGTGTGCAATCTGTCCATAGACGCTCAAAGGTTGGTAGATCTTCTCTTCCACTGATACTCTGAATGAAAGGATCCCATGATTTTGGAATATTCAAGAGAGTGTTTAATACAAGTTCTCTATCAAACATGATTTCCCCAATGGTCTCTATTTGTTCTTTAATCTTTGATAACTTCGTGAAGAATAGTGCAACTGTGTCATCTTTCTTCATCTTGGTACTTTGAAGTTGGCTCTTTAAGGTAAGAGCTATGAGAGTGTTGTCACTTTCAAACATTCCTTTCATGGTTTTATACATATCATAAGCTGTCTTTAGATTGGCAATACGAGGCAATAAATGATCTCTTAGTGAGTAGATTATTATTTTTCTTGCTTTGACATCTTCTTCCTTTCTTATCTTCTTCTCTATATCTGTAGCTGTGTCTGGTATAAATTTAGTTGTCACATCCAAGAGATCATCTTCTTCAAGAGTGACAAGAAGATTTGATTTCTAGGGGCTGAAGTTGCTTGCTTCATCAAGCCTATCTTCTACCAGAGTTCGGTTCTTCATTTGATTGGTTTCTTCAATTCCTGTCAACTGGATTTTGAAAACCTAATGATTAGGTAAAATTAACAACCTTGGATTGTATTGGACTTATGAATGTCGACAATAAGTTTGATAGTATCACAAAAATGCTTGCTGATTCAGGAAAATGTTTCTTCAGAAAACCATAATTAATATTCTGCAGGAAATTTCGGCACCCTAAAAACCCTAGGGCCAAAAATCAAAATTTCTCAGAATTTTGTTTTGAGAGCTTATGGAGATGCGCTAGAAGAGGTTGTACTCTTCTATGCCAAAATTATTCCCAACATCCAATTTTTAAGGGGCTGAAACTCCCAAGAGAAGAGGGCCATACATATTTTCTAGAAACCCCAGGAGGGTCGTACGGTTTTGCAGAAGAGGAAGGATGACTGGTAAAGGATGAAACTTGGTAGATGCTTGTGCAATGGGTTCTTTCAAGACAAATGCTCTGATACCATGTTGATTTTTCATAAGAATTGGGTTAAGAATGAAGTTCATTCCATTTTATCATTTAACGATAACCATAAATGCTGCAACAACAAAGATCATAAGAAGAAACACCATGCACAAGAACACAAAATGTATCCTTAGAAACCCTTCTCAACAAGGGAAGAAAACCCAGCCAAATCCCTTGCTATAGTATTCAAGAGAAATACCTTTACCACCAAGAAAGACCTATCACACAAGAGGGTGCCCAAACCCTAAAACTCTAGCGCCCAAGAGAGGTGCACAAAATTTTCCAAAGAGGTGTACTTGCTGAAATTTCCAAACTCACCAAAAATATACGTTTCTACAAAGGAAGATTTCCCTTTACTTATATTAGAATTGTCCTATCAACTAAAGTGTCCATTGGCACAACAGGGCCGACCTTTCTAAGGCATAATATATTTATTAATGTTGTTGTTATTATTATCATTATTATTAATATTATCCAAATTAATTATCTTTTACATTTATTATTAGACACAGTAAGGTAGGGACGACTTGTACCCTTTACATGACAATTAGGATTACAGGTAGGTATGAATCTTGAAAAATATATAGAAAAGGATTTGATACAACTACTAGTGATCATCCACTAGGGGCACATCCATAGGGATGTCATAGCTCTGATTTACTGCATTACACAGAGGAACCGGGTCTTCACACGTTCACTTGTTCTCATCCACAGGCACATCCACTCTACAGATCTGCTTTCTCACTGCCAATGATAGGAGAATCATCTGGAGTCTTATCGTTAACTCTTCTTCTTAGAGGATGCTAATACATCATATTCATTTCTATTCTCATGATGATGCACCCAACACTTTGGGATTTCACACGTTCACCTTGTGCTCAGCTACAGGCGCGTCCTAACTCAACAGATCACTTTTCCACTGGATAATCATCTGGAGTTACTCTCAACTCTATGAATGGAGGAGGTCATCTCTATGTTCCCATATCTGTCTCAGGCAGGAACCACGTAGCCTTATTAGAGGCGTTCTCTCAAGTTTGTAAGTTGAGAGAAAGACTTCACATAGCTGCAATGATCCACACCTCACAGGTTTGTAAGTTGGAGAATGTCTTACATAGCTGCAATCATCAACAATTTCCAGTCGAAAAATTCTTCGATCGAACCTTTGGAAGTCAAATCAAATGGTACCGTGATTATGGCCTCGACTTTCATGTACCATATTAGTCGAGTGGGTTTTTTTTTTATTTTTTTATTTCTATCTGGTAAAACTATTCGGCCGAAAATATTTTTCCTCCAAAAAACATTTTCGGCCAAAAAACCTTTTGTATATTACCCACACATCGCTCCATTCACATTTTTCCCTAACTGTAGATGTAGATTGGTGGTTGATAGGTTGGTGTTGGTGGGCATTATCGTTGGTGGTTGATAGGTTGGTGTTGTTTGGTTTAATTGGTTGGTGATGTTTGGTGGTTGGTTGAATGGTGGTTGATAGGTTGGTGCTAGCGGACGTTGTCGTTGATGGTTGGTGCTGGTGGTCATAGCTGCGAGCGAATGTTTTTGTTAGTGGTTGGTGTTGGTGGTTGTAGTCATGGGCGGTTGCTGCTGGTGGTTGGTGATGGAGGTCATTGCTGATGTTCGTTGTCGTTGGTCTAAGTAAATATATCCCTATCCCATTTAAATAATTTTTAGTTTGTTTTACAGTTTTTTAGGAGGTTAACAAGATCGAATATGGCTCTGTCCATGTACAGGGACAGACCTGAATTCGGGCATGTCCGTGTACATGGACATGGATGAATTCGGGCATGTCCCTGTGCAGGGACATGGTCGAATTTTGCCCCGTCCATGCATAGGAAAATGCCTGAATTCAGGCCTTTTCATGTATAGGGACATACCCGAATTCGAGCCCTTCCATGTACAAGGACAAACCTAAATTTGGGCCTTTCCCTGTACAGGGACAGGGCCAAAATTATTAGAATTAACTAAAAAATTATTTAAAATGCTTAGCAAAATAATTAATCAATAATTTATGATAGTTAAATTATAGAAAATCAATATATAATGTGATAAATGGAAAGTGTGAGAATGTTGTATATGTGATGTTATTCATATTTTGAATATATAGTATTTTTAAAGAAATTTGGAGGAAAATTGAGTGAGGTGTTTTATAATAATTAATTAAAGTTTTTTAAATTAGATTTTGATTCATTGAGAGTAAGACTATGATCAAGTAATTAATATCTAAGCACAAACTAATTAACATGAAGAGAGGAGAATTGAGTGAGATGTTTTATAATAAATAATTTAAGTTTTTTAAATTGGATTTTGATTCATTGAGACTAAGACTATGATCAAGTAATTAATATATGCAAGCACAAAACAATTAACTCTAACATGAAGAGAGGAGAATTGAGTGAGATGTTTTATAATAAATAATTTAAGTTTTTTTTAAATTGGATTTTGATTAATTGAGACTAAGACTATGATCAAGTAATTAATATATGCAAGCAAAAAATAATTAACATGAAGAGTTAGAGGCTTCTTATCATTATTTCTCAAATATAGTTTCTTGATTAAACCATGGGGTTAAGTGGTGTTTTTTATTTTTTATTTTTTTTAAATTTTCCATATTTACATTTTTTTATGATATTAAGATGGTTGGTAATGATGATGATCACCAAATATCATTCAATAGTTTACTGTTCATGTCAACATTATGTGCTCCCTACAATGAAAATCAACTTGGAGAAGTTGTCTGCAAGACCTAGCCTCCGATTTAGGGTTTGAAACCGAAACTGAGTGACCACACTCACAGGCCCGTGAGGGCCATGATTCCGAAGGAAGGAGGCCGAGTCGGCGCCTCCTACAGTGAAGCTACAACAAATGGCAGCGGCGGAGAGGGGTTTAAGCAGCCATCCTTTGAGCCACCGCCGGACCTACGAGAAACACTCATCACAGAAGGCACCTTTAAAGACCGCGATATGGACATTGATCCGGAACACCCAACAGCCCCTGCTACAGCATCGCCGCCCTGGCTTCCTGGTAACTGCATTCCTCAAGCACCGCAAGCTCCAAAGTACATAGTTAACTCTCCCAGGATAGAGGAGCAGAAACAATATATGAGAGACCATGCTATGGTAGGGAAATTTTTAGGGTTGTGGCCATCAGAAAGAGATTTAATCAAATGGATACAATACTGGTGGAAACCAAAAGGGCACTACGAATTACAGTTAGGCTCAAAGGGATTTTTTACAATCATTCTGCATAATCTTGAGGACCGCACCCGCATCTTTGATGGGGGACCTTATTTTTTTAACTCATCCAGGCTATTCCTAAGATTCTGGACCGAGAGATTCAACCCTGAAAAAAGAAGATTTTGCCCATGCTCCAATATGGATCCGTCTGTACTCCCTTCCTCAAGAGTTCTGGTTAGAAGAGGTTCTGGCTGGTATAAGAAACACTATTGGAGTCTATGTAAAGTCCTCCGAGGCCACAAAACAGAGGAGATACACCTCGTATGCACGCATCTGTGTGTATCTAAACATAGTAAAACCACTGCCAGGAACCATCGCCCTTGAATACCAGGACGAAGACTGGATACAAACCATTGACTATGAACATATTCCCTTCCGATGCCGAAAGTGCCATGAACATGGGCATTTATTCAGAGAATGCCCCCTCAATGCGGCCCCTAAGGAAGGAAACCTAGAAGATGGAAAAGACAAGGATGGCTTCGCTCAACTAGGAGGGAAACAACGACAAGCTGGGCGACGGAAAAAAAACCAAGTAAGTAAAGATCCCTCCACACGCAACAAATTTGCTATTTTACAGGATCAGCCCGAGGACCCTGCAACCAACATCACTCCTAAGGAGCCACTTGTGGACAACACCTCCTCTTCTAAGGAACAGGCGAAAGATAAGCAACCGCAAGGAAAGAAAGCCGACCAGGATCCACAATCTACAGAAGAGAACCTGAAAGATGCCTTGCAACTCGAGGATGGGGACGCAGAGATGGAAACTGAAGAGCAAGATCTGGCTGGGGTGGATTTGGAACACCTTGAACATGTCTACAGACAACAAAAACTATATACCATACCTCGGGATCAACTGAGGAAGGTCCACAAGATCTTTATCAACTCCTCCTCAGGCTCCTCAGCGCGATCCAGCAAAAGCCTAGGGATACAGGGCAGCCAAACGAAGAATCAAGGGAAAAATTCGAAAGACGACAAGAAACGAGGTAGAAAGTCAACAACCACACTCATACAGGAAATAGGACAGTTCATGGTAAATTCAGGGAAAATGCACTTAATCTCAGATAGCTTCCCTCCCCTCCCCACCCACCCATCATCATGAAGATAATCTCTTGGAACATAAGAGGCCTCAATGGACGTAGCAAACAGAAAGCGCTACGGGATCTGATCTTTGCAGAGAAACCGAATGTATTATTACTTCAGGAAACAAAATGCTCAAATGAAGACATTAATAAGCTTCTCCCCTATTGCTGGAAGCAAGGGGAAGCGGTGTCAACAGCGGCTACAGGCACAGCTGGAGGACTAGCTGTTCTCTGGAACCCAACCACAATAAGGTTAGAAAACTTCACTACCACTCGATGGTCCATCACCACAGATTACCGACTCATAGGATCTAACAAACCGGGTCACATCGCTAATGTTTATGGCCCAGCCAATCCCAGGTAAAAACAGGCCTTCCTTAGAAGCCTGGATTATCTCAATAGCTTGCTTAGACACAAGCACTGGATCATAGGGGGCGATTATAATCTCATTCGGAACCTGGAAGAGAAAAGAGGGGGTTCTCGATGCCTGGATCAAGACACCAATGACTTCAATAGCCTCATCGACAAACTCAACTTGATCGACCTGGAACCCACCAATGACACCTTCACCTGGACCAATAGAAGAACAGTCTCTCACCAGATCGCTTGCAAACTGGACCGCTTTCTAATTTTTGACTCCCTCATGTTGGAAGGTATGGCCATGGAGGCGAGCATACTAAACACTCACAGCTTGGATCATTGGACCATCCAGCTGTGGATAGAAGTACCGGCGACACCAGGGAGGAAACCTTTCAGGTTCGAGCAATTTTGGCTCAACCATCCAGATTTCGAGGCCAAAATCCAAGACTGGTGGGAACAGGCAGAAGTTACACAGGGCTCCAAGATGTTCAGATTTCAGCAAAGATTAAAAAATCTCAAACAACTCATTAAAACTTGGAATAAGGATACCTTTGGCAACATCTTCGACTCCCAGCGGCAACTGTCAAAGAAAATGGAGAATATACAACATCAGATCCGGATGAGTGGCTTAACGGATGATATGAAAACCCATGAAGCAGCAATTACTCAACAACTGGGCACCAGGAAAGCACAGGAAGAGATATTATGGAGGCAGAAGTCACGCGTCCAGTGGCTCAAAGAGGGGGAGCGCAACACCAAGTTCTTCCACAGATCGGTCATGCAACAACGCCATTCAAATAGAATCACACACTTAACCTCCGACACAGGTGAGCATTTACATGACCATGAAGACATGGCTGTAGCATTGACAGACTATTATAAGAACCTTCTCACTGAGCCATCCCTGAACAGATCAGAATCCATAGCCAAAAATAACGCAACATGTGCCCTCCCTAGTCACCCAAGAGCAAAACGCATCTCTACTTTGACCCATCACAATTGAGGAGGTGGATCAGGTGCTGCAAGACACCCCCAAGAGCAAAGCTCCGGGCCCGGACGGTTTCACCAGCGATTTCTTCCACCACTGCTGGCCGATGATAAGAAGGGAGGTCTGGGAAATTATTGAGGACTCTCGCGCCACCGGACAGGTCCTCCAAGCTCTTAACGCTACTTTCCTCACTCTCATACCCAAAGAGGGACATGCTCATCATCCGAAACAGTTCAGACCCATTTCTCTCTGTAACGTCATCTATAAACTTCTGACAAAGGTAATAGCTCGCAGACACAAGCCCATTTTGACTACCATCATCTCTCAAGAACAATCTGGTTACATCGAGGGCAGACAAATCTTAGACAGCGTTATCCTGGCGCATGAGGTAATTCATTCTCTTCAGAAAACCAAAATGCCAGGTATGCTACTAAAACTAGACCTCTCCAAGGCCTTTGACAAGATAAGTTGGGAATACATGAAGGAATTGCTCCTTGCTTTCGACTTTGATAAACTCTGGGTGACTTGGATCCTGAACCTCACCTCTACTACTTTCTTCTCCATCCTTGTCAATGGCGTCCCATCGCGTCCCTTTACCCCTTCACGAGGAATCAGACAGGGGGACCCCCTCTCCCCCTTCCTTTTCATAATCATGGCAGAAGGCCTAAGTCGGAGTATTCAAGCGACAGTAGAGAATGGCACTCTGGAAGGTCTATCGCTGCATGGCATCTCCCCTCCTATTTCACATAGCCAATTCGTGGATGACACTCTCCTGATGGGTACTCCAACGGTTAGAGAAGCAAACTCCATTCTCCAAATCCTCCAGACTTTCTCGGACGCCTCAGGTCTTGACTGCAACAAGGACAAATCCCTCATCTTTTTCTTTAATACGCCCCCTCCGGTCCAAAGACATATCTTTGACCTCTTAGGTTTTCAAAGAAGCTCCCTTCCGTCCAAATACCTGGGCATTCCTTTGATCGATAATGCCCTTTGAAATTCCTCTTGGGAACAACTGCTCTCTTCTTTTACTAAAAAACTCTCCTCCTGGACCCTTAGATCTCTCAATCTTCCTAGCTGGCTCACTCTTCTTCATGCGGTTCTTCAGGCCCTCCCCACCTATATCTTCTCGGTGCTGGCGGCCCCTACCTTCGTACTGTCAACCATCAAAAGCTTGCAGAGGAACTTCCTGTGGCAAGGTTTCAACACAGGGAATAAAATAGCGCTGGTTAGCTGGGACAAAATATGTCGGCCCAAACCTCAAGGAGGACTTGGACTAAGGGATCCCAGCATCATGAATAAAATCCTCAGCGCAAAAATTTGGTGGAGGTGGCTAAAAAACCCAAGGGATCTATGGGCACGACTATGGAGGAAGAAATACGCGCCGGCAGTAGCGGAAAAAAACCTCATACTTTGGAACGGGGACACACTGGGATCCTTAGTCTGGACAACTGCCAAGCAAAACAGACACCTCATTACCCATCACGCCTTCTGGGAAATTAGAGATGGGAAAACGACTTTATTCTGGAAAGATTCCTGGCAGCAATGGCCCACTCTGGACCAGGAGGACTGGGTCGGGCAAATCTGCAGTCCAGCCATGCAAGCGGGCCTGAGACAGTGGAAGACTACTAGAGGGGTGATTCACAAGACAACACTTGGCGGCACTAGCTTGTGGATAGACAGAGCTTGCATCTAAGCGACCAAGTGGACTTGGGCCCCTATCAGACGAAGATGCTCAAACGGAAAATATCCAAACTCACAGGAGAGGATATCCTTCGATGGGGACATCGACCAAGAGGCATCTATAGCACAAGTGAATCTTATCACATAAAGGTCCAATCGAACTTGGAACCTGCAGGAAGGGTTTGGTAAAAGATATGGAATCTCAGACATTGGCCCAAAATCACTCTCTTTCTTTGGCTGGTGGCCCATTCCAGCATCCTCACTTGGGATAATCTCTCCAAGAGAGGCTTTGTGGGACCCTCAGTGTGCATTCTATGTGGGGAGGCAGCCGAAACCATGAATCACCTCCTTACCTCCTGCCCATACACGACACAAATCTGGGATCAAATGGCGCTCATCATGCGCATCTCGGATTATGTTCGAGACAATATTGTAGACACCATCGCCGATTGGAGGGACCAGCCGTTTCACTCTCCCCTCTTGAATCGGATCTGGCAATTGACACCCGGCTTCATCCTTTGGCAGGTTTGGAAGGAGAGAAATCGAAGGCTCTTCAGGAACACCTTCCTCCCTTGGCAACAGTGTTGGACTAGCTGTCGCCGCAACATTCTGGAAACTCTCCATCTCCACCCTTGGACAGAACAAGATCTCACTGGCACCCCCTCTGAAATCCTAATCCTAAAACATTGGCTCCCCCTCCCTCCCCCTNCCATGTCCCCACCCCCAGCCCTTCCTCTTGGTCAGCCCCACTGACGGACTTCTTCAAACTCAATTTCGATGGAGCTTCCAAAGGCAATCCAGGGGCCGCGGGGTATGGAGCAGTCTTTCGCAATCATCTTGGGCGCATCATTCTTATCAGCGCAGGCTGCTTAGGCCATACCACGAACAATGTGGCGGAACTCTGGGCACTCATACGGGGGCTGCAACTTGCCAAGGATCACAACTTCAATCAGCTCCTGGTAGAAGGCGACTCCCAGATCCTCGTCAACCTCCTTGGCAAGCTCTTAAATGGTGTTGATCCTGACAAAATCTCTCCAAGTTGGCGGCTCTCGCATGGGCTACAACTCATAGCAGAGTTACTGCATTCCAATCAGGTAGTCATACCTGCTTATGTTAGACGAAAAGCAAACCAGGTAGAGGACTACTTGGCTAACATAGGGGCGAACTGGGAGGGACCAGAAATCCTCTGCAACACTTCCCTAGATCAGGAGCATCCCATTCTCCACTAGTGCATCAGTAAAGCAGTAGAGATGGACAACCACCCGGATGGGGTGATAGAGCCCGACACCTGGCGCGTAGAGGTGGTAAGGGGAGGCCAGCGGAGCACGGAGCCATGTGCTTGGCTCGTGCCCACTGCAGCCATCACCCCTGGGCATTAATTCGAATTAAACGTCGATGGGAGGGGCATTAAACGGAGCTCCCTCGACCACCTTAACGCAGAGTGCAATGAGGCGTTTCATTTGTGTTATCGCTCGGCCGTTTGAATCTGGTTATGTGGTTCTGTTCATGGTCCTTCGGCCGCTCCCCACCCTCAACCTTGGCTCTGCAGACTTCCTGCAGCCGCCGGGCCTCACCATGCCACGACAGAGGATGCACCCTCGCAGGGGCTCTCCCTGGCATCCTTAGTGGCCCCGCACTTCCTCTTCTCCCTCTGGTTCATCTCCCCATGCCTTTGACTGCCTGGCCGTCATTGACACCACCTTGAACTCTTCATGGCGACATCCCTCTTGGCATGGATCTTCCTCCTTCAGGCATTCCTCGCCTCCCCCTGCGCCGGGTGGGGCCTCAGCGAATTCGCCCTACAGAAGGACCGACCATGGTCGACCCCGCAGCACAATGAAGATGCCCTCCTCCAATTTGCCGCGCGAAAGTTCCACCATTCTGCATGATTTAGTCTTTGAACTCTGGGAAGGAGTGGACGACCTTCAGTTCCATGTTCAACAGATGGAAGGGAGGCTGTCAATCCTTCTTCAACTTCTTGCAAATCACCCTGAAGCCTCCCCTGAGGATTCCAGCGACGCACCTCTCACTGCAAGTGATCACGCGAGCAGTCATCAGCAGGACGCTACAGAGGGGAGCCAACAGTCTGACGGGAAGGCATTCGAGCCAGCTCTCATGGACACTCTCGAGCAGGAGCAGACTCTGGCAAGCAAAGAAGAAATTGTCAAAGGTGCAGTTCAGTTGGTAGTAGCGGAGGTGATAGGCACCAGTCTGCAGGCGCACACCTCGACGGCAAGTGTCAGGATGGCAGCTTACGAGGACAAGGGCACCGAAGCCACGGACATGCCGTGGATGACCAGTGGGACACCTGTCATCGAGGAGCCCTGGCCAGGCCTCTTGCCAGAGTATGTGCCAGATCATACAAAACTTGTTCCATACTTTAGCTCTAGTGACCTTCATGGTAGTTAAATTGTCTGTTTTTTCTAGGACTGATAGCAATTCTGATACTTGAATTATACGGTTGGCTGAACTGGTTTCTCCTTCTGGAGTAGTTCAGTAATTACAACCGGTTGGCTCAGTTTTTGTACTCTTGTTTTTTGCTCCAAGAAGGTTTTTATATATAAAATACTTACTTACAAAAAAAAAAAATGATGATGATCACCATACAATGAGACTAACTTTAGTCTTTTAGACCTAAAGAAAATTGATTAAGGAATTAATTCATTTGTTTTAATATTTTATTTTAATAGTAGAATTCGGGCATGTCCCCATGCATGGACAGGGCTGAATTCGGCCTTGTCCATGTACATGGACAGGGAAACTTTGCATAATGATATAGGACCCTCAATTTTGTTCATACACTAGATTAAATTAATTTTAACACACGCTGGAAATTACAATTTAGATTTTTGTTTGTAATTTTGTGCATTTTTAGCATTCAATTACTTTAGAATTATATTTTTCAGCATAGAGCTTTGGCCTAGGAATTTAAACTTGCATCTTAAGTAGGCAAAACTCAGCTTTAAACATTATGGAATTCATTTTTAGTTTTGTTTTAAACTCACTGCAATTTTGAGAAATTAGTTTAGTGTAGAAAATTTCATTTCTAGATTTTTTTTGAGTCTAAAAAATGTCATTTTCCAATCCAAGTAGACTCATTTACTTAGTTTTTCTGTACTTTGGAAATTGATTTCGATTTTTGTTTTACATTTCATGAACTGATATCACTGAATTAAGTAAAAAATTTACATTTCTAGATAACATTTGAGTCTGAAAAACAAATTTCCAGATCTTACTTTAAGCTCATTTCATAGACATTGCATTCTAGAATAAATTTTATTGATTTCCTTTATAAATTTCTTCATTTTTCACTCGTATTGATGCAGAAAATTTATATTTCAGATTGTATTTGAGCATTTAAATTTGAATTGCATACTTTACTTTTGCTTAAACTTCATTCTTTCTTTGCAAATATGAAAGTAACTTACTTCACATATCACATTAATTCAAATATGATACAAGTCTAAGTATATCGGTCATACCTATCCTACATTAGAATTGTGCCTCATTTCTAATCTGAAAGACACCTCATTGGACACACATAAACCATATTGAAAATCAAACTTAACTTGAGTCCTTGAACACTTTAATGAACCTTTTAACCTTGGACTTAGATTTACCTTAGGAAAGCCCCAATTGTGCCATGTCCATGTACAGGGACATGCTCGAATTCAAGCCTATCCCTGTACAACAACAAGGCCGAATTATGTCTTGTCCATATATTTAATTTTCACTTTTACCTTAAATTTATACATCACTATTGTTAAGAAGAATGAACAAAACCCTCATATTAAACTAATTTATTTTATTTTTGCAAAAAATAAGATTCTAGTGATTTGATTCTACATATTAAAATATGATTCTTTAAGTTGATTAGGATTGATGTTTCTTTTTATTTTAAACATAGGATCCACCAACTACCATGGATATGATATGCCTGAGTCTACTACCACCTTGGATCAACTAGCAACAAACATTAGACAACTCAATAAACAAATATTATTAGACTATTTCATTTTATGTTTTAATATTTCATCAATACTTTAATGAATTCAGGCATGTCCATGTACATGGACAGGGCCTAATTCGGGCATGTCCCTATACATTCGTCCATGTACATGGACATGGCCGAATTCGACCATGTCCATGTACAAGGACATGATCAAATTCGACCATGCCCATGTATTTAATTTCCACTTTTACCTTAAATTTATACATCGCTATTGTTAAGAAGAATGAAAAAAACCCTCATATTAAATTGTTTTATTTTATTTTTGCAAAAAAGAAGATTCTTGATTCTACATATTAAAATAAGATTCTTTAATTTGATTAGAATTGATGTTTATTTTTATTTTAAACATAGTATTCATCAACTACCATGGATATGATATGCCTGAGTCTACTACCACCTTGGATCAACTAGCACAAACATTAAACAAGTCGATAAAAAAATATTGTTAGACTATTTCATTTTATGTTTTAATATCTCATCAATACTTTAATGAATTCGGGCATTTCCCTTTACATGGACACGACCAAATTCGGACCTGACCCTATATAGGGATAGACCCGAATTCATCCCTGTCCATGTATAGGGACAGGGTCGAATTCGACCCAATCCATATATTTAATTTCCACTTTT
>ML838391.1:0-26192 GCA_009831015.1 Picea engelmannii | reverse complement strand
TATATATATTTAATTTCCACTTTTATCATAAAGGTTTAAACACTTCATTATTATTATTTTTATTATTTTTTATAATTCATTATAAACCCTACCTTAAATTGTGAAGAGGACTAGTGGAATCCAGACAAATCAATTGAGTAAAACAAATATCGTAGAGGAGAAAAACTAAAATTACGACAAATCAATAGGGAAAAAATTAAAATTACAACAAATGAAGTAAAAAAAAAGGTTGAAATTACAACATAAGATGACAAAATGAGACAAAACAATTACTTTAGTCTTTGCAACGTAAAAGAATAATTACTAATAAGAATAATAATTACCTCTTCTAATACAAATCTTTTAGACTGGATATGTGTGCACTTTCTAAACGATCTGAGTTTATGACAATTTTCTAGGCATACCTCATTTATTCCAAAGGCACTTGTTCTCCATAAACCATTGTTTTATTCAGATCATCATTAAAAGAGATGTATGTGGACATTACAACTCACCAATCCATTATAAAGTTGACAAAGTAGTATATTTATCATAACCATTCCTATATTATAAACTTTTTTCACTTATCTATTCAGTATTGTCAGTCAACTTACATGGTCATCATCATTTTAGGCAACTAAATGACAACATTGCTTTCATCGACATATTTAAATATTAAATTCCCATCTGGAAAACACCATAGGTCCCTTGTCAGGGATAGGCCCAATTTTAATATTCAACCCCAATTTAATATTATACATGGAGAGGGTCAAATTTGGGCTTGTCCATGTACATGGAAAAGGATGAAATCGGGCATGTCCCTGTACAGGGACAACGTCAAATTCGGCCATGTCCCTGTACAGGGACAATGTCAAATTCGACCATGTCCCTGTACAGGGAGATGCCTGAATTCGGCCATGTCCATGTACATGGAAAAGCCTGATCTTAATATTCAACCCCAATTTATAATTTCATAATAATATGTATTTATATCTTAAATTTTTCCTGAATTTAAACTTTGCTTCAAAATGGTTTTGGTTTTATCAAGAACAATGAACTTACAAAACAAGGATATGCAGTCTCAAATATTTTATCTTACATAATTTTTGCATAGATTTAAATTTTCTTGATAGGGACTACTTCCATGCAACACTTGCACTTGTTTTATTTTATTTTGATGTATAATTTTATAGTAGTTTTACAGTTTGTGTTTTAGGAGGTTGACAGGGCCAAATTCAGCCATGTCCATGTGCATGGACATGGCCTAAGAAGGATCGATTTCGTTGCCGCTGGTTCAGGTAAATATATCCCTTTCCCAGTTAATTTTTTTTTTTAGTTATTTATAGTTTGTGTTTTAGGAGGTTGATAGGGCCGAATTTGACCCTGTCCATGTACATGGACATGCCTGAATACATACACGATCGTGTATTAATTATTTGAATGACTTCAAAATGATTCTCTTACTTATATTTTTCTATGTATTCGTCTCTGAAAAATCTAGAAACCACTCATATAGTTAATTGTTGTGTGGGCTTTTGGTTTATTTTGTTCAAGGTAGACCCTAACAAGATTAAAGCCATGATGAACTGGTTGATTCCCAAAACATTGAATAATATTAGAGGATTTTTGGGTTTAACAGGTTACTACCACAAGTTTGTTCGGAACTATGGAAGAATAGCAACACCTTTAACTTCATTAACTAAGAAGGATTCATTTTCATGGAATCCATAGGAAACTCAATATTTTGAACAACTTAAAGAGGCAATGTGAAAAACTCTTTTCTTGACCACACCAAACTTCACAAAAATATTTATTGTGGAATGTGATGCCTCGGGAAATGGCACTAGTGTTGTTCTAATGCAAGAAGGAAGGCCCATTGCTTTTGAAAGTCGATCACTCAAGGGAAGGACTTACACATACTCATTAATGAGAAGGAAATGATGGAAATACTACATGCATTTAAGAAATGGTGCCCTTACCTAATAGGTAGGCCCTTCAAGGTCAAAAAAGATAATGATAGTCTTAAATACTTCTTGGAACAAAGACTATCTTCAGAAGAGAAACAAAAATGGGTGACCAAGATGTCGAGTTATGCCTTTGAAATCATCTACAAAAAAGGGAAGAAAAACGTTGTGGCAGATACACTCTCAAGAAAGGATGAAGATGTTGAGGCATTTCTCTCTGTTATCTCTATCATCCAACCCGATTGGATAACAGAAGCAAGTGATGAATGGAAAAATGATGAAGAAGTGAGGACTCTCATTCAAAGGTTGCAGCAGGATTCCAGTGCATCTGATACATTTACATGGAAAAATGATTCACTATGGTACAAAGATTGCTTATATTTATGTAAGAACTCCCAACTCAAACAAAAGGTACTTTTGGAATTGCACACCTCTTCGATAGGAGGGAACTCAATATTTTTTTGGGATGGCTTTAAAACTGATGTTCAAAGGTTTGCGACAGAATGTTTGGTTTTCCAATAAAATAAGGTGGAAACAATTAATAACCCAGGTCTTTTACAACCATTAGACATTCCAATTCAGTGTTGGGAGGAGGTTTCCATGGATTTCATCACAGGGTTACCGAAGTCTGAAGTCAATAGTGTCATCATGGTGATTGTTAATAGACTTACCAAGTACACACACTTTTGTGCACACTCTTATCCTTTCAAAGCCAGTACAATTGCTATCTCATTCATGGTCATAGTTCAAAATCTACATGGAAGACCAAAGATTATGGTAAGTGACAGAGATCCCATCTTCACTAAATATTTTTGGACATAATTATTTTCTTGTTTGGGTACTCAATTGGTTCATATCTCATCTTATCATCCTCAATCTAATGGACAAACTGAGATAGTGAAAAAAATTCTGGAAAATTATCTTTGTTGCTTTGTCTCTGATAAACAAACATAGTAGTTCAAGTGGTTACCCTTGACAGAATGGTGGTATAACACTTCCTTTCATACTGCAACACAAATGACACCATTTATGAAACTTTATGGATATCACCACCGTCCATCACTTCTTCTCTAAAACAAAAATCTAAGGTTCAAGCAAGGGAAGATCACATCAGGCATCAACAATAAGTTCTCGAACTCTTAAAGGACAACCTGACCATGGCACAAAATCACATGAAACAACAAGTGAACCATCATCATAGTGAAAGAAGTTTTGAAGTAGGGGATTGGGTATTTTTAAGACTACAACCATACAAACAGATCTCTACTCAAGCAAGCTAAGAAGGATAGTAAATTATCACCGAAGTACTATGGCCCTTATAAGGTGTTACAAAATATTGGTGCTATGGCATACAAATTGGAGCTACCTACATCTTCGCGAGTACACCCAGGTTTCTTGTTTCATGCTTAAAGAAGGTTATAGGTGACACGATCCCAATTAACACTGTATTTCCAGAACTTGATGAGGAAGGAAAATCATATTGGAGGCTGAAGCTATCACTGACAGAAGGATTCACCAGCTGAGGAATATATCAATTTTAGAGTATCTCATTAAGTGGAAGAAACTACCTGCTGAAGATTCCACTTGGGAAGATGAGTCTTTTATAGAGAAGCATCCAGAACTACTCAAGCGTTGAGGAAAAAACTTGTAGGAAGGTCATCATTCTAATTGACAGTGGTAGCACACATAATTTCATTCATCTATGCATTTCTCAAGAAACCCATTACTATATCCATGCAATCAACAATTTTGAAATCATGATTGCCAATGAAGGTTCCATGAAATGTGGGGGGCATTGTGAAAATGTGCATCTCCAAATTGGCTAGTACAACCCGAAATATCACATGTTCGCTATCGACATGGGTGGTTGTGACATTGTGTTAGGTGCATAATGGTTACACACTCTCGGTCCCATCCTCATGGATTTTAAGTAATTGACCATGTAGTTCAAATAGGAAGACACCAATTGTAAGTTTCAAGGAATCACAATAGGCTCCCCTGAGATCATGAGTTCCCATCGAATGGAAAAGCTCCTAAAAAAAGGTCGTTCTGGCCTTATTTCCCAACTCAACGTCATTCAAGCAGTTGAGACACCATATGTGCATTTTGACCTCCAATCTATACTTTCAAAACACCACACTATTTTTTACACTCCCCATGGCCTTCCCTCTTTTAGCGGTGTTCATGATCATTCCATTCCTCTAGTTCCAGGCAGTCTTCCTCCCAATGTCTTCTCGTATCATCATCCATTTTCCCACAAGAATGAAATTGAGAAAATTGTTCAAGAATTGCTCGATGCAGGTGTCATCCACCATAGTACCAGCCCCTATTCTTATCTTATGGTCATGGTCCTAAAAAAAGAATGCACGTGGTGCATGTGTCCCAACTTTCATTCTCTCAACAAACTTCCCATCAAAGACAAGTTTCCCATTCCTGTCATTGATGATATATTGGATGAATTGAGTGGTGCTCACTACTTTACTAAACTTGATATTGATTTTGATTACCACAAGATACTGAAAGAGGCTGACATTACAAAGATGGCCTTTCGAACTCATGGGGGCCATTATGAGTTATTGGTCATTCCCTTTGACCTGTGTAATGCCCCCTCCACTTTCCAAACTCTCATGAATCATGTCTTCCATCCTTTTATACATCATTTTGTCTTAGTTTTATTTTATGATATCCTCATCTATAGTAAAACATGGACAACCCATCTTTCCCATGTGGATCAAGTTCTCCATCTCCTCTCTCAACACCAACTTTTACTCAAACAATCTAAATGTTCCTTTGGAGCCTTATAAGTGGAGTATTTGGGCCATATTGTTGGCAGGATGGTGTTAGCGTGGATCCTAAGAAAATTGAAGCTATGTAGGATTGGCCTCGTCCCAAAAATATCAAGAGTTTGTGTGGTTTTCTGGGCTTAACTGGCTATTATCAAAAATTTGTTAAGAAATGGAAAAATTGCATCCCTCTCACTGCACTCCTTAAATAGAATTCTTTCAATTGGACTCTTGTAGCTGATTAAGCATTCCATGCTTTGAAATAGGTTATGTGCACAATTCCTATCTTGGCTCTTCCTGACTTCGAAAATACTTTTTTCATGGAATGTGATGCATCTGGGAAAAGGAATTGGTGCAGTTCTCATGCAAGAAGGATGACTGATGGATTTCACCAGCAAACAAATTTCAAAGGGCCATTTGGGCCAATCAATATATGAAAAGGAAATGTTTTCTATTCTATAGGCTGTGGATCTATGGCGTCCTTATATATTGGTCCAATACTTCCAAATGTAAACCGATCATTAAATCCTCAAGCATTTTTTGGAACAATGCATTTACTCCCTAGAACAACAAAAATGGGTCAACAAGCTATTTGGATATGATTATGAGATAATTTAAAAGAAGGGAAAAGATAATGTGGTTGTTGACGCTCTTTCCTGGAAGTATGAAGGTTTCTAATGGCTCTAATAACCGACTTAGGTGCTACTAGGGTAGTGAAGAGGTAGATGGACAGGGCTTGCAATATTGACTTGAGAAGCACCAATATAGCCGTGATGTTGAGAGGTCTAAAGGTCCAGTTATTGATCCTATTAGAGATGGAGAGAATTAGACTATCCTAGGATATGGAGCGTGTCGATGCTCATGTGAGGGGGATACCGAGGTAGTTGGATGGAAGGGAGATCTTGGGTATGCCGAGGAGTCGAGAAATATGATTCTGGACCACTATCGGGGTGTTGAAGAAGTAGATCTTGGATTTGTCAAGGTTGAGGGCCATACCCGAGGATTTCATCAAATCAGAGAGAATTGAACTGAGCTTGCTAGCTTCTCTTGATGTGGGGGTGTTCATGAGAAGGGTTTCATCAACAAACTGACTATGCGAGGGTGTCGGTCAGATGTTATGTAAGGGCGTGCCTTTAAGGGATCCTTCCAGAACCGTCACCTTGATGTATCATCTTAGTCCTTCCTCCATGAGGACAAAGATAAAAGGCGAAAGGGGGTCTCCTTGCCTAATGCCCCTAGAATGAGAGAAGGGTTGGTAAGGCACACCATTGAATAGAATGGAAAAAAAGGCTGAAGAGGTGAGATTTAAGATTCAGTTTACCCACTGACTGTCAAAACCAAAATATTCTAGCATGGAGCGTAGGTACTTCTAGTTGACTCTGTCAAAAACTTTTGAAAGGTCAAGTTTGATGAGAATACCTGGGATTTTGGTCATCTTTAGTGAGTGGATAAACTTGTGAGCGAGGATGATGTTGTACATGATTTGACGCCCTTCCATGTATCCTGCTTGTTCCTTGAAGATGACGAAAGGCAAGATCAACTTGAGATGAGTAGCTATCACCTTTGTGATGATTTTGTAGATGATGTTGTAGAGGGAAATTGGTATGTACTGCTTGGGGTGAGTGACTCTCTCCTCTTTCAGGATGAGAGTGAGAAAGGTGGCATTGAGGGTGGATAGGACTTGGACTGAGGTTCTAGATTTCTCTATGACCTACCAGACCTCTTCCTTGATTAATTCCCAACGACAATGGAAGAAGTCAGTGGTGAAGCCATCTGGGCCAGGTGCTTTCCCTGAGGTCATTCCTTTGACTGCCTGGTCCACTTCTTCTTATGTAATGGGCCTCATTAGGGCATCATTTTGTTCCTGAGTCACTAGGGAGGGTACATGTCTAGTTATCCTCTGGATTTCTTCCTTATTGTCCTCATTGGTTTCCGTGAGAAGCTCCTTGTATTAGGTGTTTAGTTCTTCTGCAATTTGGGTGTGTCATGTGATTGGGTTTCCTTGGGAGTCTTCCAGTTGAGTTATTTAGTTGATGTAACAGTGGTGCACCATGTCTCTGTTGAAGAACTTTGTGTTCCTTTCGCCCTCTTTAAGCCATTGGACTCTAGATTTCTAGCACCACATAATTTATTCTTGCTTTTTCCTTTCCTCTAACTCTGCTTGAAGATCCTCTTTTTCTTTCATTAGGTTTGTGGTTCTGGTTCCTGAGATGAAGGTTTTCTACAGCGCTGCCAGTTTGGTTTCGATTTCCAGCATGTGCTGGAATATGTTTCCTAAGGTGTTTTTATTCCAAATCTTCAAAGAGTGCTTGAAGTTTTTGAGGTGCCGCTGGAATTTCTACATGCAGGTTCCATGCTCTATCTCTGCCTGGCCCACCAATACTTTGGTAGCTCATGGAAGTCAGGGTGTGATAGCCAAAATTTCTTAAACTGAAAGGGTTTGTATTTTGGTGTTGCCCCTGTGTCCATATAAAAGGAAATAGGTCAGTGGTCCGAGCCTCTTGAGCCTACCTTTGGGAGAATGAGGCCTTCCATGGAAGGATCCTTCTCTAAAAGTTCTTCTGCTACAAGGAAGCAGTCAAGATGACATGACACTTGCTAATGTCCAGTTCTTCGATTGGACCAAATGAAAGTTCCATTGCGAGTTTCAATATCTACTAGATTTAGTTCGTCAATAAGTGTTTTGAACTTACCACTGTCTTGCTCCATCCTTTTAGTCACTTTCGTTTTCTCTTCCAGTGTGAGGATCATGTTGAATTCTCCCCCCAGTATCCAGTTGGGCATGCTCAACAAATTTTTGATGTGAGTGATCCATTTCAGGAAGCTTTCTTTGTCCTGTTGGCTCTGTGGTCCATAGACCTTTGTGATGGCTCCTTCCTGGGTCGACCCTGTGACCGTGAAGTGTGTCGTGAGAGTGCCTATGGTGGAGAAGGGTCTGATCAATGTGACAATGTTGGGGTTCCATAAAATTGCTAATCCCCCATATGCACCTATGGAGTCGTAATGTATGAAATCACACCCACGCCAGATACAGTGGAAGATGATTTATGCTTCTACTCCAACGCATTTTTTCTCCTTTAGTAGGAGGACATATGGATTTTCTGCATGAATACAGTCTCGGAGGATCCTTTGTTTGGATCTGTCGTTGAGTCCCCTAATGTTCCAGGTGATGATCTTCATCATAATGATTGCAGAGGTGGGTGGAGGTATCCCTCTGAGAGCCTTTGGATCTGCCCAGAGTTGAGCATGAGATTCCCTACCTCTTTAATAAGTTGTTGGGCATATTTTTGTCCCCTTCTTTTTCTTTCCCGTGGCATTCTCTTTGAGTCTGAGCTTGGATCTGTGTTTATACCCAGCCATGCTATGGATCCTGCTGTGGAGTCTAAAAAGACTTTGTGGAACTTGCGGAGTTTCTCTATAGGGACGACATGCAGATCCTTTTGATTTAGGGCTTCCTCAAGTTTTTCAAGATCGATGCCCGCTAGATATCGTTCATCTAGATGCATCTGGATATCCTCGTTTACCCCCCCTTTATATTCCGGGTTCGCCTCTATATTTTGTGAAGAGGTGTGCATTTCTTGACTCTTCCCTTGCTCTGGGTTTTTCGATTTGTGTGGATCTTGGATCTCTTCATCTTCCAACAGTTGGTTCAGAAATTCATAGGAGCTTTTTTTTGGAATCTTGGGGGCGGGTTCTGGATTTTGCCTCCTTGGGGGGTTATTTTTCCTTCTTGTAATTGTGGTAAAGCCATCTTTCTGTTTATTTTCTCCAGTCTTGGGCCCTTGGGAATTCAGGGGGAAATCTCAGAAGAGGTTACCATGCTCATAGCATTTCCTACATCGAAAGGGGACATGTTCATATTTGATTGTTTGGTGCCAGTCCTTGTCCTGATATTCCAAAGTAATGGATCCAGGTAGAGATTTGGATATTTCCATGTATACACAGGTTTAGGCATAGGAGGTGTGTTTTATTTTCTTTGTAGCATCTGATGATTTGACATATCGCCCCACTCTGTTCCCTATTCCCATAAGGATTTCTTCCAGCCATAACTTCTGAGGAAAGGAGTATAGTCTGATCCACACTGGATCCATTATGAAGTCTTCCTTTTTCGGGCTGAAGTGGTCTATCCAGAAGCGCAAAAATAACCCAATCAAGTTGTAGAAGTATGGCCCATTATCAAATATTTTGTCCTTATCTTCGAGGTTGTAGAGGATGATCGTGAAGAAGCCTTTGGAGCTGAGTTGTACCTCATAGTCTCCTTTGGGGTTCCACCAGTCTTGAATCCATCCTGTTAGGTCCCGCTCAGATGGCCAAATACCTAAGAACTTGTTGATGAGGGCATGATCTCGCATGAATTGTGTGTGTTCTCCCACCCTTGTCAAGATTATGAGATATCTAGGAGGTTTTTCTGACTACGAAATGCATTTTCCAGGCTCCCATCCATGAGATGCATTTAGACGGGATATGCTTGGTTCCACATCCATTTATTTTCTAAGCCCTTGTTCTCTTGTGAGGAGTTGGTCACGTAGTTGCGGCGATGGTTCAAAGGTAGGTCGCTTAGCTCTTGTTCCTGCCCTATCAGTGGATGTTACATTACTANCTCAGATTATGTTTGTGTCAGCGCATTGCAGGCGACAAGTTCCACAACAGGTTATTCCAGACATGCAACAGGTTGCAGAGGAAGCATTACAGAGTGCTAGGGTTTCATTGTGTCTCCCAAATGCTCATTATTATCCTTTTCATTTATTTGATTAGGAAAAAACTCCCCCGTTCACATGTCGCTTGATCCCCTAGTTGCTCCAGAAAATCAATTTTATTTAATCATCAAATTTGCCTATTTTCCCCACCCACCTAAAAGCATTCCTAAAAACGCTCCTCGGTGTCCCATTATTCCCTTACAATTCTTAAATGACTTACGCCTTACTTAAATCCTAATTGAGTTCATAAATAGAAAGTTCCAAAGGCTAGATTGCTTACGAAGTTAGAGATTTCCCTTTTTCTTTAAGTTTCATGTTTTCATTAAGTTTCCCCTTTTTCTTTAAGTTTCCCCTTTTCTTTAAGTTTCCCTTTTTTATTTAAGTTTCCCCCTTTTTCTTTTTAACCAAAAATCAGATTTAGCAAGTGTAGACAAAAAAAACCATTTACCCTTTTAATAAATTTAATCCTCCATTATAATTTTTACTTTAATAATTAAAGCTTGAATTTCTTACCCCCCCTTCTTGTTACAGGTCTAATTTTTTTTTTTTGTTCAACGGTTCTACTCAGAGCTAGGTTTTCAATTCACAAGGCTTGGCGACAGTTCTTAAGGGGAAATTGTGTTATTAAACTTCACTCGTCACATCATTCATTTTAAGTCTGACTAGGTCCTAAGGAGGAATAGTTTTTTTGGCATTAGGTTTATTAACTTACCATAGTTAAAATTGCGGCGTTCCCTTCAGGATGCACTACATGCTCCAAGGGTGCCACTTGCCTCTTTCTATTTTATTCGCGCGATGTGCCCTTCAATACGCACTACGTGATGCAAGGGTGCCACTCGCCTCTTGACTGAATTTGGTAGATGTCAAACCACTAGTGTCAATACTCTGTGAGGTGATATTATGGGAGACTAAGGGACTCTAAGGAATAAGGACCCTGCCTTATTGCGTGCCCCTTAGAATCATCGTGAGTGACTGTCACACTTCACCCTCATGACATCGTGGGTCTTCTCGAACTAGGTAATCGTTAACCTATAGTTTGAGCCATGATGGGAGTTCTAGTAGGTTGTGGTAGCGATGCTGCCACAACTCTCCCTCAATGTCTCTGGTTGTCATGCATGACCCCTTTACTCCAAATGTGATTCTGGTCAGCAAGCTATCGTTAGCCTGCATCCATCAACGAAACATGTCCATGATAACAATAAACATCATAATATCTAATCATATGTACATATGTCACATCAACAACATTCAAACCCTAACAATCCACTCACTGACTCAATCCGAAGTCCACGAAGTTTCATCGATGCCTCGGCATCCTCAAACGTCCAGAGTCGTGCACACTCAAGAGAACCCA
Organism: Picea engelmannii; assembly: GCA_009831015.1. Taxonomy (NCBI): domain Eukaryota; kingdom Viridiplantae; phylum Streptophyta; class Pinopsida; order Pinales; family Pinaceae; genus Picea; species Picea engelmannii. Next base: position 15,415 of record ML838391.1, on the reverse strand, counting down.
GTCAATAGCACTTGTCGATGTAGATACAAAAAAAATAGCATATCATCAAATCCACCATATCTCATAATCATAATAAAAAAAACCAATCGTAGAAAGAACTGGATCACTTGCACACAAGTGTACTCAAAGAATAAGTCTTCTTAGTGCACGCAAGAGCGGGATGTTACACTTGCAATGTATGAAAATGTAGCTAATATGAAAAGATTGTTGTTACTTAGAACTTGGATGACTTTGGTATCTACACTCGACCCTTTGTTCATTTGATAGTTATAAAAATCTATTATTTCATTCATATTATAATTTGTGTGGAACAATTTATGTCCAATCAATGTCTAGTAAATTATGCAAATAAGAAGAAAAAGAGAGCAATGCAGATACCACAATGCACACCTAATTTATTTTCCTTTCTTGACTACTCTATCTTTAACGTTATCAAATTCAACATTTCATATTCACAGTAAACTATCCTTGTACACAAAAGAAGTAACGTTTCTATAAGTACATCAGACAAACAACATAAAATAAACAATATTACAGTCGAACTCCTTCTCACATGGAAAGATTGAATGTTGAATATAAACGCATATGAACATGTTTCCAATACACATGGAAAATGTAATTCTAGCAAGCCTGATGGTTTTTGTCCTAGCACCCCCATAACACAAGGTTCCAGCTCTTGGTTCCCTTCCTTCATCATATATAAGAGGGAGGAGGAACACAATGACATAGACATAATGTGTCACATGATCGCTCCCCCCGCAAACAAGCCTCTTGTCATAGCATTCGTTTTGGTGACGAAATAAAGGACTAGCCACTAAAGTTGAAGGAAAACATGATTGACACTTCGATAAGAAGCATGCCAATGGTACCATAGTTTTCGTTTTTGGAACAAGGCTATAGCATATGGCCATCTCAACAAGAACCAATGGAAACCCAAAAATTTTAACACACAACAACATTTGAACTAGAGGCTAGTTACAAGCATTGTGGTAGTCGTATGAAAGGTGATGATGAGAACAAGATGATGAAACCCAAGGTTACCATTTTTAGTTGGGAGATATGGTTCTGAAATTAAAGAAACAAATGTCCCTAATAATGTATCAGGGAATAGTTTTTGTCTTTATTCCAACCACCAAGACTGCCACTAAAAAAATTGTGAAATTCCAATATTGCAGTGGGCTTCCTTCTCATATTTGCACCCATTCTGGTGATGACATACAAGACTATCCGCTAAATTTAAAGGGAAACCAGACTGAAATTTTTATAAGAACGATCTTGATGACACCTTAGTAGCTATTGGTTGAACAAGTCTATAACACATGGTTGTCTAGCACCATAAGGAAGTGTCTTGAAAGAAGGATATGCTCAGATACAAATGGGTAAGCCTTTGACTTGGATAAAGAGCCAACACCAATGGAAACCCATAAACTTTAACTGGAAAAAACTTTTGAACCAGAGTCTAGTTATAAGAATTCGACTGGTCATATGAAAAGTGCTGACGAGAACAATACAAAACCGCTATTAAAAAATAGGTAAACATTTTTTTGGGTTTTTGACACCATTTTTCTTCATACTTCCCCACAACGTCTAAACATGTATAATTTGCTAAATATGTTTTGGACAAATGGTTGCCATTTATGTCATGTTCGATAGTTTGTTTTCATTCATGCCAACATAAGTGGTTTTCATTGTCAAGGAAAAGCATGGAATGGAAAGGCAAGGCATGGAAAGGAAAGACATGGCATGCCATGGCATGGAAAGACAAGGCAAAGAAAGGAAAGGAAAGTCAAGGAAAATCAACGCAAGGAAAGGAAAGACAAGGAAAGGAAATGTAAGGAAAGGCTAGTAAAAAAAGGAAAGGAAAATAAAGATAAGGATAAACATAGTCCCCTAACAACAAAAAAGAACCAAAAAATACAAGAATACCATAACAACCATAAAATGAAGCCAAAATTTCAAACATTCATAAATATGAAATATTTGTTCAATTATTTCTTTTACATACCTATTTTCATTCAAGTAGACCATAAGGATCATTTATAATACCAATGGTCTCCATTAACTTCTCGTACTGAGAGTACGACAATAAGTATATTACCTTTGATGAGTTCTTACCTGCCATTGTTTGAAGTTGGAGGTTTGTACCAACAACCAAGCTTATAAATAAGTATACAAATTCACCTAGTATATAATATTGAAATACATAACCACCTTTCTTCTATGCTCTTCCATCTGGTGTAAGATATTCTCCTTTAATAGCCATCGACCCAATCAAAAATTCAATTCCTTCGGAGTATCTTATTGATTGGATGAGGGTATGCTTTCCCTCTAAGGAATATTCCAACCAATAATCATTGCCCCATTCATTACCTCTTGGGGAAACCATTGCGTATATGTTCCTTGCAATAAATTGAGTGCCAATACATGAGTCCACTAAATGACCAAAGCATAAAACATTGATGCTAGTTATTCAAAATTTACTCGAAGGTTTCACTGAACCTGAAAGTAAGAGATCTAAGACATGATAATAATATGTTGAAATATTTGATTGGTCCTCCTCCAACTGGGATAATTACATAGTTATATGTTGACCAATGGGGAGTGATACATGATCCCATCTATCAACCGATCCTGTCAATTCACAATCATCTCATTCATTACTACGACATGGACTACAGAAGCAAGAGATGTTTCGTGTCCATATTTCAACTATTGTATCGTTTGATGTTCGGAATGAATGGAAACCATAAATGCCCTGGATTGTTTTGATTTCATATCAATTTGATCGATATATATCGAACACCTCCGAAAATATATATGCACATGTCATTTCCTGTGTGATTTGCTTCATGGGTTCCTCGTTCCCTCTCCCATTACTGAAGAACATTATTCAACAATGGATTTTGCATCTCGAATGAGGGAAGTAATTGTGAATTTCATTTGTTTCCAACGTAACACTCTTTTTATGTGTAATATCCCCAAAAATAATTAATTATTAAATTCAAAGTGTACTTGGGAATAAACATTCATTTTTGGCAAATTCAAATTTGGAATTTTTTTTCCATTTATGGAAAATACGAATTTGGAATTTGATTATTGTAATTAATTATTTATGATTGTTGGGAAAGGATTTGATTTTCCCAACTAACTTCTTGATTGCGACACATGTAAAAGATTTTTTTTTTTATATATTAAATGTTGGAAGACAAATGCAACAACCAGGTTGAAAACAACTAACCATGATTCCATGAGTGGGGAAAATATTTTAGTTTCCTCAGGGCTTATTTTTACAGGTGGAAAATGAGGGATTTGGACACTAGCTACCTCTAAAAATCAGGGATTTTTAAAGCTGCAAAAATTCCCAATGAGGGAAGGAAAGACCTAGTCACAAGATGCATATAAATACAACATATGGAGGAGCCAGGATGTTGCTTAGTATGTTGGAGAAAGGAAACTACTTGCTGTTATGAACACTTTTTAGTGTGAGGAAAGGGAATTTATGATCTGTGGAAGAAAACTGTAGAAAAGGAGGATCATCTCAATTCTCCCTTATGGACTCATGGTTAGGCTAGGGGGTGAATTGATGCAAGAGCATCTCCAGCAAAGCACAAGTGTGGAAGACAGTTGGGTGCACTAGCGAACATTTTGAAATATTTTGAATTACAAACGATCAATGTATTAATGTGATATCTGACAAAGCTTTTTGAGGTATGAACTTATTTAATTATTGGAGGCTGAACCATCACGTAATATTGATGGGGGAATGTATTTTGGTTTATGAATCAGATCGAAATATAGATTTGGAGCTTGTGCTCTTATCTGTCTGACTCGATATTTATTGTAAGAAGTGTTAAGTAGTTGATAGAATTCAATTCCATTTAGATGGTGTAGAATAGATGGAGGGAAGAACTCAAGAGAGTCTCTTTGTATAAAGCTTTGTAATATTTCCCAGTAGAGGTTGTTGTTGATTGTGGTTGCTACAGATAGAGGAGAACCGAGCAGTAGTTGAACCTATCTTGTGTAGGTTAAGGAGTGGTGAAGAACAATGTATCTATGTATACAAGTTTCAGTTGGATGAATATACCAGAGATATATTGTCCCAAATGTATGTTGATTATGTATCTATCTGAATGAATGGTAGATTTTTTGTTATTTTTAATTACTCTGATTATTCCTGTTCTTAAAATCTATGACTGCATTTTCTTTGTTGAATGTATGAGTCATTGTGAGGGGTAGATAAGTTTCACTCGTATCTCTTCACTGAGCAAGTGCAAGGTGTGTGTACTGTCTGCAAGGAGTGCATGACCAAGTCTGTTTCGACTCGAAAGATCAGAAGAGATACTGAAACTCATATGTATGCAAGGAGTGCATCGACGTCTGCAAGGAGTGTGTGATCGAGTTATTAGACTCGAAATCTCAGGAAGGATAACGTTATTTCAGTCACGAGAGATAGTAGCGGTTGGAGAATAGTCATAGATAGTGAGAAACTATCCACAAGGAGAAGTTGGGTGTGGAGGAAATTTGTTGCAAGGCATGCACAGATAAAAATATCAACTAAGTGTCGAAGAAATTGTTCATAGGAACACAGGAAATCAAAGAAGGAAATATTAGGAGGGAGAGCGATGGGATTCTTCAAGGAGATAAGTCCCTGGAGTCTTCACTGCAAGTCAGTGAATGTGAGATTCATTCTCGGAGGAAGGCGAATGATTCCAGACCATCAGATATGGTAAAGTTGTGAGGAGGATAGTTGTGAAGTGTCTAGGTACTTCAGAGTTCGGCAAGTTTGAGGACTTGACGAAAGCAGAGTCGCGAAGTCTGAAGTCACGATTCAATCTTGACCATTTAGCACATAAGAGCAAGTGGAAATAGATTAAGGAGTTTAGGAATCATAAGGTCAGATATTTGTTGGAGGAAGGGCATGAGTTTCGCGAGGTCGCAAAGTCTGAACCCTAGTGGGGCTGGTGGATCAAAGGAGACATGTGGCAGAAATTCGAAACCTTTGAGAAGAATTTAGGGAAGGATTCAGGATATCCTTGAAATCCGAACCACAAAGAGGTAAGCCCACGATCATAGTCATGGTCACTTGCGGAAGAAACCTGTGTGTGTGGGTAGAGTAATTTTGGGTGCTCATAGAGACCCAAGGTGTCCCTTTGAATCATTATTTCACATGATCCAATACCAGGAGGTCGAGAAGACCTTTGGAGGGAAGGGGGTTTGCGCCAGAGTGGTATTAGAGCTAGTACAAAATTGAATTTTGTAGGGAGAGGTATTAGAATCCTTAGCACAATGCGGCCTAGAAGACGTGTTGATCCACCTGTAGCTAACAAAACTATGGAAGGAGAAATGAGATAATTGCGTGCGAAGTTGGATGCCATGGAAACAACACAAAGGAGAGCGTCTGATGCTGGAGACGTCAATGAGGAACAAATAGAAAATGTATAAGTTGAAGAAGAAATTGTAGATGAGGATGTTGTGGAAGAACGATTGTCAAATTGGGTGCCAGAGCAAATATTTACACCCCTATGTATGAAGAAAATTTAGACATGGAGAAATTCCTTCACTGAATACGCGAAATGGACAACTGTTTCGACTATGAGGATGTCGAAGAGGAGAAAAAGGTAAGACATGTTGTCACTAGGATGAAGGGACATGAAACACTGTGGTGGGATGAACTGCAAGCCGACATGAGGTGCAAAGGAAAGAAAAATATCAAGAGTTGGGATCGAACGGTAGCCAAGCTTAAGGAGAAATTCATGCCTAAGGATTACCAGATAAATTTGTTCAGGAGGATGCAAAACATGAGACAGAGGGGTTTGACTATGAAAGAGTACACAGAAGAGTTCTACAAATTGAATATTAGTGTTGGACAAAGAGAGAGAGACGAAGATAAAGTTGACAGATACATTAATGGCTTGAGGTATTGTGACGCCCTCGTGTCGGGCCGTCATCCAACCCACTAGTCGGGAAGACACTACTTTGTGGAACAACATCATTTTATGCTTAATTAATAACATGCATTTAAAAAGGGATAAACACATTTAAACTCAGAGTCAACACACAAATTACTACTGACATAAATAATCCATGGAATTAACATTAATTCATATGGACAACAGAATACATGATAGATATAAATACACAGACGTGCAAAACATAATTAAAACATCGTCTGGTACTTATATTTGAAACAGTGGTAATTCCACCAACCACATGAAGGCCTTCCACGAACCTCCTAGCCTTAGACCATGCTGCTCATCAAGCTCAGCAGTGGGTCACCCTCGAGCTAGGATTAAGCTCCACCCCAAGGTAAGGAATCCTAGGCTAGGCTGAGGTTACAGGGAAAACAACACAGAACAACTGGAAGGATTCTTCCCAGGATGCCATCTTATGCCCACTACTCCCAGACTCTCATTCCCCACATGCCTGTTCCTCCCGGGAGTATACACCTTCACAAGCACAGTCCATTGGTGATACACCTTCCTCTTTGGGTCTCAGCAACATGCCAGATCAGGAAGTCTCAGAGCCCGAAGATGGTGTTGGACACTCTCTGAAAGAAACCACTTTCCAGCATACTCTCTCACCTAGAAAGAGTTGCTCACAGGCCTGATAACCCGCTTCTTCCAAAAAAAAACACCTCCCTCACTTGGAGAGAGGTTACACATAGGCTCAACATAGACTTACACTAGCCAGTAAGCCACGCGTAGTCCAGCACTACGTGGCCACAATAGCCAACTGGGAAAACAGACACAGGCTTCCCAAACAGGCTCACAATCATGAAATAGACTCATGGTTTTTGTTTCGGGATTGCACAAGGTGTACAAAGATTCCACACATAGTCTCAAACTGTTCAGACGAAGGTTGTACCGTCTATCTTAGAAATCAACACAGGCTTTCTGGCTTTCAGGGTTGCACCAACGTATTCTTGCAGAGCTCAGACTGTTCATGTTCAGACGGTCAGGTAGAATGGAGGAGGACCCCCCACCACGGCTCATCTCAGCCATTTTATTTGCATGGGCTTGGGTTGACACTTGTCACCCTTGAAGCTGCATGCTTCCATCAACATGCATTCCTCCCACCATTTGGAAGTCACATGTCATTCCAAAAGAACTTACGATAAACGCATATTACTCACATAGTCTTTTTGGAATAATATTAAAATATTATTCCCAAGGACTTAAGCCCCTAGGCTTAACCCCTAGGCCCAACACTTAGCCCCTCTTCCCACCTTCTAAGCCCTAATCCCTTACCCACTCTGTGGAAGCTTAGTCCCCCATCACTCAATCATCGTGGTCGGTCTGCACGCAGCGATGTTTTTATTTTATTAATGTTCTGCATTGATACATGTACACAATCAGGCTCTTGGCCTTCAACCCTTAGGCTCTCTGGCCTAACAATCACATAATCCCACCAGCTTATAAAAACTTGGCTCACCAGCCTATAAAACATATTTACAATTCATTTCATAACCAAGATTTACAACAGGGCTCAACCTTGGGGACATTACAATCCCCCTCCCCTTATTTATGCACTGTCCTCAGTGCAGCTTTACACAACATCTACAAGATTTTCAAAATTTTCAAAAAGATGCGGGTGCTTTACCCGCATAACATCTTCATGCTCCCATGTTGCATCCTCAGGACCATACCAGGTCCACTGGACCTTTACAAGCTTTATAGCTCAATTCTGGAGCTATTTTATTTTCCTTTCCAATATGCGCACAGGATGCACTTGCAGGTCACCTTCTGGTTCCACCCGAATCAGATTCCAATCGATAACATGATTAGCATCAGGTATATATTTCTTAAGCAATGAAACATGAAACACATTATGCACAGTCATAGATGCAGGTAATGCAAGCATGTATGCAACTGGCCCAATCCTTTCTAGGATTTCAAATGGCCCAAAAAATCTTGCTGCCAACTTGGCGCAACTTCCCAGCTTCAGGGAACTCCTGTTAGTTTTCACTTTCAGGAAAACATGATCACCCACTTTGAATTCTCGGTGGTTTCTGTACTTATCAGCATAACTTTTCTGCCTGTCCTGGGTAGCTTTCAAATTCTGTTTAATTTTTATGGTCCTCCATCTCCTTGAGCAACTCTGGCCCAACTACTTCTCTGTCAACTGGATTATCCCAGCTCACTGGAGTGTTGCACTTTCTTCCATAAAGTGCTTCAAATGGGCTCATCTTCAACGATGCATGATACCCATTATTGTAGGCGAATTCTAGAAAATGCAGGTAGTCTTCCCATCTTAATGGTTTGTCCATCACGTACATTCTCAACATGTCCTTTATTACTCTGTTCACCCTCTCTGTCTATCCATCAGATTCGGGATGATAAGTTGTACTAAAGTTCATATTTGTTCTAAATCCTTTGAACAGTCCTTTCCAGAAATTCGAGGTGAATTTCCGGTCCCTATCAGACACAATCGGTTTAGGAATTTCATGCAAGCGTGCCACTTCTTTTAAGAAGACATCAACAACATCTGCTGCTTTGTGAGTGGTTTTCAGTGGAATAAAATGGACAACTTTTGTAAGCTTATCCACCACGACCATGATAGAATCATGCTGCTTGCTTGTTCTGGGAAATCCTTTAATAAAATCCATGGTCACCACTTCCCACTTCCACTCAGGAATGGGCAAAGGCTGCAACAACCCTGTTGGGTGCCTATGCTCAGCCTTAACTTTCTAGCATTCCATACATCTGGCGATGTATTCAACGATCTCTCTCTTCATACCTGGCCAAAAGTAATGGCTTTTGACTACTGCCATAGTTTTCTGATATCCAAGGTGTCCAGCATAAGTCACGTTATGGATTTCTTTTAGAATCACAAGTTTCAATTCCTGGACATTGGGTATATACACTCTGTTTTTATACAGAAGTATTCCATCAGCTCCCAAGATGTAATTTCCCTCTTTCTGTGGTCTCTCGCTCTGCTGTAGCTTTGCTACCAAGTCTTTGTACTGCAAATCTACATTTGCAGCTTCCAAAATTCTATCTTTAATATCAGTTCTATACATGCTAACGGCAGTAGCATGTAATTCATGCACCTTTATGCTGAGTGCATAAGCCACCTTGTTTTCCTTCCCTTTGATATGCTTGATATTAAAGTCGTATTCACACAGAAATTCCAGCCACCTACTTTGTCTAGCGTTTAAGGTTGGCTGATCAAACAAGTATTTCAGACTGTTATGGTTTGTTTCGAGTTCAAACCTCCTTCCCATGAGGTAATGTCTTCATTTCCTCAGAGCATGAATGATTGCTGCCAACTCCAAATCATGAGTGGCATAATTCTTTTCATGCTCTTTCAGCTTCCTGGAATCATAACAGATTGCAAAATCTCCCAACCCTTCCTTACACGCATCTGTGCACACCACAAAATCCATATTTGGTTCTGCAATCCTCAATATTGGAGCGTTGGTTAACAGTTACTTCAATCGCTGGAAATGTTTCTCACACTCTTCAGACCACTGAAACTTTTTCTCCTTCCTTTGCAAGGAAGTGATAGGATGAGCTATCTTTGAGAACCCTTCTATAAACCTTTTGTAATAGCCCGCTAGACCCATAAAGGATCTAACTTCTGCCACATTCCTTGGCGGTAACCATTCTCAGATGGCCTCAAATTTATTAGGATCCACAACGATCCCTTCTTCTGAAATAATGTGCCCCAAGTAATGGATTTGCCTTTGGTAAAATGAGCATTTTCTCAATTTGGCATACAGTTGGTGTTCTCTCAACACTTGCAGCACCAGTCTTAGGTGTTTTTCATGCTCTTCCTCTGACTTGGAATACACCAATATGTCATCCAGGAAGACTATGACAAACTTTTCTAAATAGTCCCTGAATACACCATTCATCAAGCACATAAAAAAAACAGGTGCGTTTGACAGTCCAAACTGCACCACTGTGAACTTGGAATGATCGTACCTTGTTCTAAAGGCAGTCTTTCTGATGTCCTCATCCTTTATTCTTACCTGGTGATATCCCGATCTGAGATCTATCTTCGAAAATATTTTCACACCCTTCAAATGATCGAAAAGATTGTCGATCCTCGGCAGAGGATACTTGTTCTTGACAGTTACCTTTTTCAACTGTCGAAAATCAATGCACAGCCTCAATGTCCCATCCTTCTTCTTCACGAACAAGGCTGGGGCACACCAAGGTGACACGCTGGGACGAATGTACCCCTTCTTTAGAATATCTTCAAGCTACAATTGCAACTCTTTCAGCTCTGGTGTGCTCATTCTATAAGGAGATTTCGACACTGGAGATGCTCCAGGATTCAAATTTATAGAAAAATTGATGTCTCTCTTCGGAGGTAGTCCAGGTACCTCCTGAAATACATCTTAAAACTCTATAAGTACCTCATGGTCTCCAATATTTGAGACTTCATCTCTGGATGCTTCCTCCATATGGGATGCAAATAATTGACAACCTTTTCTGTAGTACTTCTTCAGCTGCATGGCTGAGATTTTTCTAACAGTCACAACTCTGGGAATCCCTTGGACTATTTTTCGATTCCCTTCCTCATCCAGGCATGTAAACTTCTTGCTACGACAATCCAGAAGGGCATGGTGCTGGTCCAACCAGTCCATCCCAATTAAGCAGTCATAAGAGCCTAAATGCAAAATATTCAATTCATCCTTAGTGCTCAATCCTTTCATGTCCACAGGACAGGACTTCACCAACTCAATGACTTTCCTCTTGGTTCCTGTAGCCAACTGTACTAACCAAGACTTTTCATGTTTTCTTCTTGATAAATCCAAAATTTCCACCACCCTGGGATCTACATAACTATGGCTAGCCCCTGAATCAATTAAAATAATAAATGGTCAGTTGTTAATCATACCTTCCACTTCGATCATGTGAGATTGAAATTCTGCTTTCTTGTTGTCCAAGGCTGCGTAGATCCTTGGCATTCTATTGCCCATATCTTCCACTGTTTCAGCTTGCTGAACATTATGGACAATTCTTGCTTTGCCATTTTTATGGGGACAATCTTTGTATTTGTGGTTCCCTTTACAACCCCAACACTGAATGGGCGTCTGTCTTTGCCTTTGTTCCCCTACTTTAGTTGTTCTCGTCTCTCTAAACGATAGATGTCCTTGAGGACTATTTATGAAAAAGGGAGGTTTGTTTCCCTTCTTCCTATGTTCCTTCTTAAACTTCCTCTGGTCATCCCAAGCCTTTCGAAAAGGAGGCTTTTCTCTTTGCTATTCATATAAGCATTTAGCCCTACTTATTGTTTCTTCCATAGTCTTAGGATCATCATACTGAATCTTGTCACCAATGGAAGGTGGCAGTCCACTCAGATACCTCTAAATCTTGACAACCTTATCTTTGATGAATGGAACATACTTCAGTAGTTCCAAGAAACTTCGTTCGTATTCATCAATGGTCATGTTGCCTAGCCTGAGTTCGAATAACTCCTTCATCTTTCTGTCATAGTATCTTTTAGTCAGGTATTTCTTCTCGAAATATCCCTTGAACTCCTTCCAAGTGGCATCCTTCTCTCTAATGTGTTGCACCTGCACAAACTGATCCCACCACATGGATGATTTTCCTTTCAATTGATACATCACAATTCTTCCTTCTACATGAGCGGAATAATTCTAGAATTGGAAATATTTCCTCATGCCAAACAACCATGTTTCAGCATCTTCCTCCTTCTTATGTTCTCCATCGAACGTTGGAGGCTTGATCTTGTTCATTTCTCCCTTCAATTCATCCACTCCAGATCTTCGGTGTTTTCTGGTAGGGGACATGCTTGAACTACTGTGTGATTTCCTACTGGAATGATTTGGGGAGTGACGATGATGTCTGCTACTATTCCTCGATCTTCTTTTTCTCTTAGGGGTCCTACAACTCACTATTTTGCTTATGCCACTCTTCTTTTCCAATTTCCTTTCTATTCTTTCTAGGCTCTTCAACATCTTTAAGTTGAATTCACCCTGCCTATCCCTGACTTTCATGATCTTTCGGCTATCATCTCGGTGAGCCTGGGCATCTCTCTGCAATCCTTCAATGATTTTCATTATATTTCCTTCCTTATCCAATTCTCTTCCGTGCCCATTGGAGTTCGATCCTTCGACTCCCAAGTTGACATCCCTTTCTACCCTTTCATCCTTTGTTTCAGAGGAAATCTGCACCTCTTCCATTTCTATACTCGGCTATCCTGACACTCGTTGAACTCTGCACACACAACGTGTAGTCAACCGAAGTTTTTCAGGCCTTAAACCCTTAATAAAAACTGTAACATTCATTAACCAACGCGAATAAGAAAACGTTTCAAATTCACTAAGTTTTCTGAGCCCTGCTTGGCTCTGCAAATTTTCGGGACTTCGTTTTTTGGGGGTTTTGTCCATGAGGATTCAACAGTTAAATCCTCGATAGTTCTTATGTCCTTCAAAAATTTCAGGATTTCGAAACTTCGGTGTTTCGGGTTTCGAGGTTTTTGGTCCCCAGAGGTTCTCGCACTCGCTTCCCTCTTCAACTCCCAACTCCCAAACTTCCAACCTCTCTTCCCTTGGGCCCACAGTACAGCTGTCGCCAACTCTGGTAGGGATTTTGGGACTCGACACTTCAGGTTTTTGAGTCTTCGATACTTGGGAGTTCACGATGCAGTGACTCCCAACCCCATGTCACTCCAACTCCTGAATTCTGAAATTCCGATTTACTTTACTCTCCGGGCCCACAACACAGTTGTCGCCCCTAACCATGGTGGCGCATGGTATGTTTAGGAGGGTCCATGTCACCTTCAGTGACGTCATCGGGTCCCACCATTCTCGCTTGTCTTCTCGACTCACTGGCATGTGGTACACACCCATGTGTCCACATCCATTCCAAAGCAATCCAAGGGTTAGACTTCTCTCAGATCTACAATGCAGATCTTTTCGGTGTTTCAGGGTTTTAGGCATAGGGAGTTCGTGCATCCACACATCTCGAACTTCCGTTTGCCGAAATTCTGAAATTACTGTCTACTATTCCTCTTGATCAAATGGTCAAGTTCCTCTCTTACAATCTACGGTGTACATCGTTTTGTAATTTCGGGTTTCGCTATTTCGCGACTTTTGAAAACAGGGTTTTTCCCCTTTGGTTTATCGGGTGCCGAAACTCCATCCGGCAGCCACGTGCCCCCCTAATGCATGGTCCCGATGAATTCAGGATTTCGCATATCACGATTTCCACGTTCCTGTGCAACTCGAAAGGGTTTTTAAACCTTGCGCATGTTTTCAAGATCTGACGGTCACGAGGGTTCTCCTTTTCCACGAACAGATCCTACGGCTCCAATACTTCTGGTGTGGAGTCCTCTCTCCCTGTGGCAAGATGCCACCCGAGTTGCGGTTTCATAACACCGCTACACCTCCTGAGCTTTGTAATATGGTCAAGTAACTCCTTGACACTCAGGAGCATTCAAAGGTCCGAAATTCGTCCTCTAGACACAATTTCTCCTCCAACCCTCAGTCCAAAGACAACTCAACTAGCCCATCTAGGCTCAGCGTCGAAACCTTGTCCCTGATACCAAACTATAACGCCCCCGTGCCATGCCATCATCCAACCCATTGGCCGAGCATATGCTACTTTACAGAACAACATCATTTTATGCTTAATTAATAACATGCATTTAAAACAGGTTAAACACATTTAAACTCAGAGTCAGCACAAAAATTACTGCTGACATAAATAATCGATGGAATTAACATTAATTCATATGCACAACAGAATACATGATAGATATAAATACACAGACATGCAAAACATAATTAAAACATCATCTGGTACTTATCTTTGAAATGGTGGTAATTCCACCAACCACGTGCAGGCCTTCCACAAACCTCTCAGCCTTAGACCACATTGCTCATCAAGCTCAGCAGTGGGTCACCCCTGAGCTGGGACTAAGCTCCACCCCAAGGTAAGGAATCCTAGGCTAGGCTGAGGTTATAGGGAAAACAACACAGAACAACTGGAAGGATTCTTCCTAGGATGCCATCTTATGCCCACTACTCCCGGACTCTCATTCCCCACAAGCCTGTTCTGCCCGAGAGTATACGCCTTCACAAGCACAGTCCATCGGTTCTACACCTCCCTCTCTAGGTCTCGGCAACAGGCCAGATCAGGAAGTCTCAGAGCCCGAAGCCGGTGCTGGACACTCTATGGAAGAAACCACTTTCCAAAATACTCTCTCACCTAGAAAGAGTTGCTCACAGGCCTGACAACCTACTTCTTCCAACAACAATAACCTCCCTCACCTGGAGAGAGGTTACACATAGGCTCGGCACAAACTTACACTGGCCAGTAAGCCACGCGTAGTCCAGCACTGCATGGCCACAACAACCAACTGGGAAAAAAGACACAAGCTTCCCAAACAGGCTCACAATCACGAAGTAGACTCATGGTTTTGGTTTCGGTATTGCACAAGTTGTACAGAGATTCCACACACATGCTCAAACTATTCAGACAGAGGTTGTACTGGCTATCTCAGAAATCAACACATACTTTTTGGCTTTCAGGTTTGCACCAGCGTATTCTTGTAGAGGTCATACCATTCATGTTTAGACGGTCAGGTAGAATGGAGGAGGACCCCCCCACTACGGCTCATCTTAGCCATTTTATTTTCATGGGCTTGGGTTGACACTTGTCACCTGTGAAGCTGCATGCTTCCATCAGCGTGTGTTCCTCCCACCATTTGGAAGTCATATGTCATTCCAAAAGAACTTAGGATAAAAGCATATTACTCACATGGTCTTTTTGGAATAATATTAAAATATTATTCCCAAGGACTTAAGGCCCTGGGCCCAACACTTAGCCCCTCTTCCCAACTTCCAACCCCTAATCTCTTACCCACTCTGTGGAAGCTTAGTCCCCCATCACTCATTCATCATGGTCAGTCTGCACGCGGCGGTGTTTTTACTTTATTAATGTTCTGCATTGATACATGTAGAAAATCAAGCTCTTGGCCTTCAACCCTTAGGCTCTCTGGCCTAACAATCACATAATCCCACTAGATTATAAAAACTTGGCTCACCAGCCTATAAAACATATTTACAATTCATTTCATAACCAAGATTTACAACATGGCTCGGCCTTGGGGACATTGCAGGTATGATATTGAGGATGAAATCAATATGGAGACAGTAAGAACAATAGAGGATGCATATTAGATGGCACTGAAAGAAAAAGAGAAGTTGGCTAGAAACAAGAGTCAACAGAACAGAGGCCAAAGCTTGAACAAAGGCAAGGGAGTTGCCCAAGATAAAGAACATAAGCCTAAGGATGAGACGGAGAAGCCACATAGTCAATCTGAGAGAGGAGGAAGTTCCCGAGGAAGGAAGGGTGGTGGTAGAAGTTCTTTTCCTAGAGGAAGAGGAAGAGGCAGAGGAGGAGAAGTAAGGTGTTATGCCTACGAGAAGATAAGA
>ML838390.1:31839-44428 GCA_009831015.1 Picea engelmannii | reverse complement strand
TAATTTGTCCCAATACTCCAGAGCTATATTATTTATCAAGGGCTAATGATTCTTTGTTGAGTGAGTGGAAAGCCTCTTCACAAAACTCCTTCACTTCTTTATCCATTTTCCTTCTTTTAGCTATGCTAGATTCCCAAGCTTTTAGTAGGGATGATTTTAAGGATGGAAATTTATTTTAAAATGTATAAACCTTGATGAATCTTACTAATCCTTCATATTCCAACTATAATTTTTTGGCGATATTTTTGTAAAAATTTTCAAATTTCTAAGGATTTTATTTAGTTTATATAAAATTTTGGCGATTTTTAAGGTAAAATAATTTTATCCTATAGAATTTGGGCAAATCATTTTTAGAATAGAGAATATTGTTTTGGGAAAAACCATGGAAAATTAGCCCACGAGAAAAATCTAGCCCCTAAAATCATCCCTGGCTTTTAGTATTATATCACCTCTGGTATGTTCTGAAACGGACAACCTGGAAGTCATATCTACTCCTTCTTTTGCTAACGACACAACTTCTTCTTGGAAGGTAGACCGGGTAGAAATAGCTTCTCTCTCTCTTAAACAAATGTTATTTAATGCTTGATCTATCACCCAAAAATGATCTTGGACAGTTTCAACCTTAGTGAGAAGGCTTTGTTATGCTGCTTCCAGTTCCTTTCTCACTTCAGAAGCCTGATCTTGGAACACTGTTATATCTACAATCATGTTTTTGGTAGAGCTTACCTTGTCTTGCAGTTTCCTTACCAACTCATCTTGTTGGGTGACCCATCCTTGGCTCGCCTGTATATTCATGTGCATCTCCTCGAGGCTGGATTTGAGCTGTTGGATTTTCCTATTTGTCATTGTCTCTAATCTCCTTGAAGTCCTTTTTGAACTCATTCTGAACGTTCTTTTCTATAGTCTTCATTTGATTCTGCAATTGGCTTATTTTCATATCTTTCTGCTTCACTCGTTCTTTTAAATTTTCGACTGAAAATTGGTTAGCTGTTGCAAAAGCCCCCAGCGAGCCTCCTAATTCTTCAACAAAGTATACCTCCTCCAAGGCTTATCCATTAATTATAACCCTATGTATTTTGACAACTGAACCTTCCTTTAGGTGCATTTATCTCTTCACCACAAACTTCCTTTTCTTGTTGAAAAATAAATTGGAAGGAGGAAAATATTCAATCGAAATGGGCATGAGGTCTTCTATGAATATTACCTCTTCATTTGGATTCTCTCTGGTGAATTGTAATGGTGTGATTAACAGGATGGGGCTGCCAATTTTGTTGGATGATTGTTTCCTGACCGCATTTGTAGTTGATTTATATGGTGAAATCAGTGGTCCTTCTTCTCCCTCCTCTGTCAATGTCTCTGCTTGATCTTTGTCTTGGTTACTTGATACATTTGTCAATGGGATATATATTTTTTTTTGACTTGATACCTCAGTCTTATCCAAAATTCCCTGGATTTCTTGTTCGTTGGAGCTTAGTGCATATGAGCTTCGGGTCTCTGTTTGTTGTGTAGTTGTAGACATTGGGGTTCCTCCTTGTAACACTTTAGGGAGGCTACTTATTTGGTGCCTCTGGAAGTTGTAAAACTCAATCATTTAATTGGGTGATAGATCCTGAACTTAACTCAAGACCTCTGGATAGGATCTTGCTCCTAGAAAAATATCGTCTCAAGGGGAATCTTCATGTTCATACCTTTTAAAATTGTAGCTGGCCATGTGGTTACCCACGACCTTCTGTGGGTCATGATTTTTGAATTCAATGCTAACCAACTTTATTCTTCCAAATCTGTGGCCTCTACTTTAGAGTGACTGAAATCTAGTAGGGAAAATGTACCAATCTGCAAGGGAAAAGAGGGCCATACCTTTTTCTGTACCATTTTGAGCTCCTTGCTAATCCCATTGAGCACAGTTTGTCATGCAATCTCTCAGCACACTATTCATTTTGGTAAAAATTGCGGCAGATCATATGGAGGAATTGAACAACCAAAAACCCTAATATAGGAGAAGTGTTCCTCGATATATCATTCTACTATTTTGCCCAGGTTATTCAAAAATTTGTTGGAGATTCTGGGAGGTGGGTAGCCATATATGGTGGTGTGCATTGACACCACTACCCAGTTGTAGATATCATAAAATAAGTCTTTTTCCTTTTCTTCCCAAAGATTCAAATGGTAAATATGTATGGGTTTGACATTATTTGGAGTCCAGCTCTAGTCCATTAGTGGAAAAGGAATCATGAAATAGACGATGTCAATAATATAAACCGACATGAAAAATTGAGTCAATTTCCCCTTGGCTCTTAGTGACTGATATTTTGTAATCTCTTGAACCAAATTGTCTAAAAATATCTTTGCCTAGTCAAAAGAGTACCCTTCTGCTACTATGTGTATAATAGGTACCCACTGTAAAACAAAATGAGTTGTGTTTTCCTTCCCGTAGAGCCTACACATGATCATTTCTATGTACATTATGTGGGGTTCTAGTGCGGCAACTAGGTATATACCATGGGAGTCTACTCTGAACTTGTCGGGGAGAGAATACATGTCATTAATTAAATCGGGAAGGTTTTTTTCGTATTGGTCGCATTCCTTCTTGTTGAAATCTACTATGAAAGTTGCATTGTAAATGAAATTGGATACCGGAGACAATTTGTACATCACCTGTAGATGCTCTGGCCTGAAAGACCCAACTATGAACTTTTGCGAACTGAAAATAGTTCTGGTTGGGATATCTACTTGGTCTAGTGCCCAACCGATCATATCGTTATAGGGAAAGAGCTTAAGCTTAGTCCTTGTCGCTATATTTTGTAGCTATGATTGAGAAACAATTTTTTATTTGGTAGATATGTCCTTCTCGTTGTCACTTGAATCATCTGGGCAATTTACCAATTCATATTGTAAGATGTTATATACTGTTGTCTAGGATTTGACGTTGTCTATGCTTCTGGGCAAGGTATTAGAGAGAACTTTTGTGTTCTAGCTCGAACTTTCACCAGTATCTTTAGGTTCTTTTCGTGGAGCCATGGTATAAATCCTTCGAACTCTGTTATCTTCCACAGGAAAGGTGTAAAAATATTTCAGCTGGAAAAACTTACAACTCAATAAAAAGCATAATGAAATTCAAATTCGCATTTATTTTCCTTTAATCACATCGATCAACCAATACCTTCACTGATAGATTATTTACTTTCTTTAATGAATCAGATTCAAGAGGTGGCTCAAAATATTATTTGGAATTATTTCTATAAAGGTATTATTAATGATCATTTATTTTTGGTGGTTCATGCTCAGGAAAAGCACAAATGAAATTTGAATCTATTCGATTCATCATTAAGTGATTTATTAATTAAGAGATAATATTTGTTTAAGCATTGGTTAATCATAGTTATCATTAAGTAAATTTCGGCGCTTCGGCTCTCAGGAGATCTTATAATAGCCTGAGCTATAACTTACAAAATGAAAAATCATGACATGATTAATTAAGTTTAATTATGTTTAACCCTTTTAATTAATCATCATTAACCTCAAAGATTTCGGGGTTTCGGGGCTCATAATATTATATACTAGTTCGAGCTATGTTCTCTAAAATCACAATTGATTAATTAATATTAATCACTTTTAACCTTTTAAATAATCATTATTAACTTCAAGGGTTTCACGATTTTGGGTATTGAGACTTTAGTTGTTGTTCGAGGGAGGATCCTCAAAACACAAAATTGTGATAAGGTTTAAATATCGTTAATCATTTTTAATCATTTAAATAACCCGGTTTAACTTAAGATAGTTTCACGAATTCTTATATCGGGACTTTGGAATTATTATATGTTGGTTTGTTAGTATCACGAAAACCTGAAACCTGACATTTCGAAGGTAGACGTTGGTGATTTGACCTTTTAGCAAGTGGGAGGCTCCATAAATTTTAAGGATTTCAGATCATTGGATTCAACGGAAGAATTTATCGACGGTGATATTCAGGTGCACATTTGTTCTTATTTAAAAAATAATGAAACTTATCTAAGTCTGAAGTTTAGAAAAATATATATGTTTCAACATAGCACACAACTACTATCCAGAGATATAATGTCTCTCTCCTGCAAACAACTAATAGCTACACAAGCTACCACCATGTAGTCCAACAATCTCTATGATTATGCAACAATCAACTAGTAGCACACAACTACTACCATGCCATCAACCATAATCATAGTCTGTAATCCTCATGACTATGAAACAATAAGCTAGTAGCACACAACTACTATAATTCCATTGGCCATAGTGATTGCCTCTATAACTTTACAACAATCAACTAGTAACACACAACTATTATGATGCCATCGACCATAGTTATAGTCTCATCCTATAGCATGAATCTACTCCCATAGTCCTCATGACTATGCGCGTGATGTTTCTTCTCTCATCAGGTCTAACAATGCATTACCCCCTCAGTCACCTCATGTGACTGATCTAGGGAACCCTTGGCCAGAGGGGTTAGCCAACATGCGAAGAAAACAACACACCTCCCTCTCAAGGAGGGTGGACATTCTATATCACACCAAAATTGTCTTTTGAATAGCTCGAGTCTTTTTTAATCCCTTTCAAATAAACATGACTAATAGGATAAACACTACACGTGGGCTAGTCACCACTATCCAAGTCAACATGACTAATCATGTGAGTGAATGTATCATTATCCCTTGGTCAAATCAACATGACCAATCTGAAAGAAAGTATGCTCGATGTTATTCATCTGTCCATATCCTTGGATAAAATCTTGGTGATAATTTACATAATATGCTCATATGTGGATGTGTACTAGAACTCTATAATTCCTCTCTGCATCATGTCTCATATGTGATGATATTTGATCTCTAGATCAAATATCTTTGCAAGCAACCTCCAAAGCCACATTGCTTCACAAATTTCCACACTAGATAGGATATACTCTACCTATGTTGTATTGAGTGCTACTGATGTCTACTTCCTTCTCAACCATGAGATCATACCTAATCCTAGACTGAAGAAACATCTAGAATTAATATTCTGAGCTACTAAACTCCCTTCCCAGTCAGAGTCTATATATCCCTACAACTTCGCATCTCCATCTATGACATATCTCAATCCATATCCAAGCGTACCACATAGGTACCTCAACCTATATTTGTCTACCATCCAATGTGAATGTCTAGGTTCAACCATGTACTAACTCAAGTCATTCATTGCAAAGAATATGTCTGGCTTGGTGTTAACCAAGTATATCAAGGATCCAATCAACTATTTGTAAATCATGGGATCCACCAAATGTGAATATTAATCACTTGGTAGCTTCAAAATTATCTTCATGGGTGTGGCCATAGACCTGCAGTCCATCATCCCAAATATCTATAGGATCTCAACAGTATATTTTCCTTGGATAAGGAAAATATCATAATATCTTTATTGCACCTCCAATCCCAATAAGTAATGTATCATACATATATCCTTCATCTTGAACTCTGAAGCAAGATCCCTCTTGCACCCAACTATGAGCTTCTCATCTCCTGTCAGAAACAAGTCATCCACATGTAGGATCAATGGGAAACCATCCCCAAGCTCATAAAATAACTATTTGATCTGGCATATCATGCCCTGGGTACCTACTTAGGCCCACACAAATCCTTCTTCAATATGCATACATGAGACTTTTTCTCATGTATCTTGTGGTTGCTCTATGTACACTTCTTCTGTATACTGGAGAAAGTGTCTCATCATAATATTCTCCCTCTTTCTGGGAGAATCCTCATGCCAAAAATAAATATTTCTACATATCTATGCTACCATATACAATATGTTTGATATTGTATATCAAATTGGAAGTCACCAATGACTTCCCTTATGGTCTTGGAACCAAGGAAAAAATCCATATCCTAGTCCTTATGACTGGCTTCCTCCTCTATCACTGAAACACGATAATACTCCCAGAAGGTTTCATATCTCCTCAAATCATCTGAAACTTTGATCTAGATTCATGTCTGTCAGTCTTGAAATATGTCTCTCTCTCCCATCTGAATCCGAGGAGGAATAATTTATAAATGAAAGTCTCTAAGAAACCGACTCTCTCTGAGATCAGGCTCACTCAAATTCTTCATGCTCCTATGAGCTATTATGGGGAGGCTGTTGCTCCCTAATGGATCATGAGGGTTGACTCCCTCTGAACTCTATCTCCTTTTGAGATGGTATTTGGTGGGGTTTCCTACCTCACCACTTGTGGATCCATCTTCTCATCCTCATGGTATTGTTCATCTAAATTGTTTCCTCCTACAATTGTTATTATAGCTCCCTCTCAAAGTTATTACCTGTGACATTCTTGGAACAAGAACCAAGGTCAACAACATATCCATGGTAATCTCCATGGAATTTACAAGATAACCTTCCTGGAACAAGGTCAACAACCAAGAACATCTCCTAGAGGAGATCAATTTATCTTTTTAAAAAGTGCATTATTAACATGAGCATTCACCTAATGGTAGTCATACCAAATATAATCAATTTTTTACTAAACTAACAATAACAATAGACATAATATAATTTAAAGTTTGTTATTCTAGTTACAACACTTACTTAAACTGTAGCAATATAAAAATATCAAACCTGATATGAAAATCTGTAGTTTAGTTGATGTTGTCCCACTCAAGTTTTGTTATATAGTTTCCTCAGTCATGTGCTTGGAAGAACTATTGGCTAAAGGACATACTCTTCATCCTTTGACTTATTCTCTTCAACATCTGTTGCATGTGCACAATGATTCTTATTTTTCTTTTCATGTTTAAGAGGACATTCTGTGACATAATGTCCCATATCCTTACAGTTGTAGCATCTGATATTTGACATATCCTTCATGTGGTATGGTTTTTTAGAATTATTCAGGTTACCTTATTCTATTTTCTTTCTCTTCTTCACTTGGGAAGAAAGTGCTTAATTTTAATCATCATTAGTCTTCCGTGATTTGAATATCAACCTAGATTCCTCTAGGGTGTAGTCTAATCATATCTTGTTGAACTTGGGAAATGTGCTTTTGGTACAAATCCCTTCAACAAATGGATCCCAAGAGGAGGGAAATACATTAAGTGTAGTATTCATGAGTTCAGTGTATTCTATGGGATCTCCAATGGTTGCTATTTGGTCCTTGATCTACGAGATCCTCATGAAATAATTGACTACTATTTCTGGCTTGTTCAATGTCACATTTCTGAGTTGATGCCTTAGAGTAATATTTCAACTCGTATTCTTACTTTCATAAATTATGGTTGGGGAATCAAACATTTCCTTCGGTGTCTTCAGTTATGATACATTAGGTATCAGATGATCCTTAATTGATTCTGTCAAGATCATCTTGGCTTTGAATTCATTCATTTTGAATTTTTCTTTGGTGTCTTCTTCTTCTGGTTCTAGAAGCATCTGCTTGATATGATCCAATAAAAAATTCTATTTTAGAATGAGTATAACTATATTCTTCTAGGATCTGAAGTTATCTGCTTCATCCAATCTATCATCAACTCCCATGTTGGTTGACATTTTTTGTTGGTATAAACCCTAGCACTGAAAAACCTCGATTTTTCAAACTTCACTAAACTACACGCTGAGGGTTTCAAGGGGTGCACTAGGTTAGGGTGCACTTCTTTGTGAAGGAATTGTTCCCAACTTCCTTGGGATAGTTCTCAACAAGCTTGAAAAAGTATTACAACTAGAAGGTGTTGTTGTAGCGATCTTCCTTTCAGTGGTCAAATTGTTCCAAAGGTAACCAACTATGATACCATGTTATATTTTCCTTATTTACAGAGCATTAGAGTTACTAGTTTTATTTTAATTCATTACCATTATCATATATATATATCATGTATTTATTAGTAGAAACATAAACAAGAGACAAAAGAACACAAGATATTTATCCTGGGAAAACCCCAAATGGGGGAAAAACCTAACAACCTTTCTTAGATAGATTTCATTCACAAATAATGTACAAAACGATAAACCCTAGCTCAAAGGATAACTCAACCAAAAATACCACAACAACCACAGCAACAACACAATGCCAAGATAACGCACCACTACCAAGAGTAGTGCACAAGAAAGAGAGATACCAGAAATATTGAACAAGAAGAAACTCTATCACTGCAGCAGCTACATCACCTTATCCAAAATTCGGCCTTGATTCTATGTATAAGAGAGAGTGTGAGTGAGTGAAAAAATGATCCAAGGTGTCTCCTATTTACAGTCTTCCTTACCACTTGACTAGGTCGACTTCTCCTCGGGAAAGGTGCCACTTCAATATTCTTTATTCTTCTAGGCCTACTTCTCTTCTGGGGTATTTTCACATTTGTCCAATGGATATCTTGCTTCGGGAAAATTCTTCGGATATAATAAATGTCATCTAGGAGAGAAATTTCCTCCCGCATCTACCAAACATCAAAACACACTCTATATTCACATCATTATAGTGTATATGATCACTATGTGATCCTTCATTTCAATGTACTTGTGTGTATATCATGGGTCTGTCTTACCTCTGTTATATACCAAGAGATATGGAGTAATTACATCCCAATAATACATGTGGGATACATGTAATTTCACCTATTTATATAATGCATTATAACAAGAGTGTTTTATCCCATGATGAATGTGTGATAACTCTTTAACATAAGAGTAGACATTATTAACTTCCAAATTACAATCGAGAAAAAGATGATAGACACATGATTGATATTGATGGTCCTGATTATGACAACGAATGCGATTATGATGTACTCCCATAGACCATTGAGTATGATCCATATGAGATACATTTTATGTAGGAGGAATCCATAAACAATGTTCTTTCACAGAAATATCAATACAAATAAAAACTTGCAAAATACCATGGAAAGGAACTAGGATCTATCTAAATTTTGAAGAAGGAAGATGAGAAACATGAATAAATCATCAAAGATACAGTCCACAAAGATCCTCCACATGATAAGAAAACACCTTGCATCGATTTCAATGAAGGAAGTCCTGTGATCATGTGGGAAAAAAGAAAGGGCAAGCCTAGATATGACCAAAAAGACAACAGTTAATGGCTTGGCCCTTACATCATCAAGAAGAAGTCTGACAAAGAAAGGTACTATCTGACAACAAGAGGAAGATGCCACTACCGTTAGATGGATAGCTTCTCCAACCTCACATCTAGGTCACATGAATTCTTTAGGGACCATGCCCCAAGTAATTAGGTAAGTCATTTTGATTCCCTTCATTTGCATCTTGATTGCTCATACTAGTTTAGATGCATAATATCATATTGTTCTACTTGCATATTGATTTCATGCTTAGTTTATAATTTTTTGAAAAAATGTCAAAAATTTATTTTTCTAGCTTAGTTGGTTTTGATTATCATTATATGAGAACAAGGATGAGTAGGCCATCTTGCACTTGATAGTTTGATGTTTCCTTGCAGGCACAGGTCTACCAGGAGATGTTACAGTTCTCATGTAGTCTACAAAAAGTGCATGTTCTCAAGTAGGAGCCAGATCTTATCCCCATTTTGTGGATAACTAAGGAGATTATGTCTCGAGCCGCTTAGGTTGAATATATCAAGTGTCAATGTTGGAAATGTTTAACAGGTAGCATATGATTTTCATTGACGGAAAGTACAACAATGAATATGGCATGAGTACAGGAAGAATGTAATAGACGGGCACCAGAAGTATTTTGGGAAGAAGCTGCAGAGCAACCTCAATGAGATCAGAAGAGATAGTGCAGAGGATGTTTGGTATGTTTTACATGCAGCGTATGCTTGTCATTGATGGAAAGTATAGCAGTAGTGATGGCTTGAGTATAGCAACGATGATCAATAGGAAAATAGAAATAAGTCCAGGAAGATCGAATGATCGAAGGCCCGAGAAGCATTTCTGATCGTTGGATCCCATCCAAAATTCTCGACAGCATGAGGGCCATCAGATCTGAATAAAGACAAGAAGAGTGCATGCTAAAGAGGAGGATAGATCTTAGGCGTTAGATATGAGTGCAGGGCCCGACCACCATTGGATCCAGGAAAACCTACACGATCTTTAAAAGTGAAAGGAGTAGAGGGCTCACAAATCCCAAAATCAGGAGGACCGTCCATCTCAGGGGGTTATGTGGACCGTTGATCCGACTCCCTGTCTGAGTTTTAGGGATCGAGAGTTGGAGATGATAAGTAATATCATCCACAGAAATCCCAATTTCGTGATATGCAAAATCACGATGTAATCTGAGCTGTCAAATCAAGATTACATCTAGACCGTCGATCCGACTCACATCAGCAAACCACGTCAGCTAGGAACACGTGACACAACCAGGTAACAAAAAGTGTTAGACTGATTCAACAGTCCAAGCACATGTAAGTCATGAAGCAGGGTGACACATGGCAGTTATTTAACACATGTGACATCAGCAGACTTACTCCATATCAGAGTTTCATGAATCATGACATAGAGAGACAAGAGAAAATTCACCACAAGAATGTCGAAATCGCGATATGCGAAATCGTGAAATGATATGAACCGTCAGATCAAGTGTTGATCAGGACCGTTGATCCCACACCATTTCGGAGTTTTGAGGATCGAGTGTTGAAGTTGTCAAAGAACATTAACCACAGGAATCCTGATTCAACGATATGCGAAATCACAATGTAATCTGAGCCGTTAGATCAAGCTTTGATTTGGACTGTTGATTCTAGTATGTGTCAGAGTTTCGGGGATCGCAACATGGAGTGGCAAGTAAACAATGCAACAAGAATGACGATTTTGTGATATGAGAAATTGTGATTCAATCACAGACGTTGAATCAAGATCTGATCAGGACCGTTGATCCCACGCCATTTCGGGGTATCAGGGATCGCGACTTAGAGAGTTGAGATGTCTCATCTCTAGACTCACGAAATGTGAAATCATGAAATCGCCTTATGCATAAGGCTATGGTCACAGCCCATGGTCATGAGAAGGGAAGGAGTCAGTCCAGATAAGCTCAATTTTGGGGCTTCGGAGATTGCGACCTGGAAAGTCGAGATGCATCATCTCCAGATCCACGAAACACGAATTTGTGAAAAGCGCTTTTTGCATAGGTGCTTGGTTATGACCATAGTCATATTGGGGAAGGAGCTAGTGCAGAAAAGTTCTGTATCGGAGCTTCGGAGATCGCAACATGAAGTGTCAAGACACTTGGGCATAGGAATGCTGAAATGCCGAAATCCGATTTAAAGGGAAGATTAATTAAGTTCATCCAACAACGCAGATAAACCTGAAGGAGATCGGAGGGCTACTAATGCACGACACAGTGAAACTGCCATAAACCATTGATGGCGTCTGCTAGAGAATTTGAAGATACCTCTATGTGATCACCAGAGGAGATGAAGAGTCTCCAAGATTCATCCAATGAAGGAAGACTATTATTAGAAGGGATTGACAATTGGATGGGCATTGAGGCTTGTAACTGAAACAGATAAGGTGAGCTCGACTGTCACAGAGAATACGAAGAGTCTCAACTTCCAGAAAGGCTGAGAAATCTCAGCATAACATCCAGTGATGCTGAACGCATGGGAAAACGGCCAGAGAAGCTGAAGAGTTACCATGATGATCAGGCAGAGCACTCGAGAGGTGGAGGATATCGACACGGTGTGAGTATGCATAGGATTGCGCACATTGCATGCACAAGGTGCACATAAGCTATAAGTACACAGTACAGAGAAGAGATGCGGCTACTGTTGTTGCTGCTGTTTGCGGTGGTCATTGTTGGTGAAGGTGATTTATGTGTGAATAAGGAGGAGAGTGCAGCAGCTGGATTGAACAGAAGAGGAACTGTGCAGTGAATGGACATGGCACACAGAGCATAAAAAGAAAAAGAACAGACAGTGCAAGTCATGTGTGCAGGAAGGCAGTGAGGCAGATAGAGCAACAAAATGTAGCAGAACAATGATGAGTCTGGTAAGCCATTGTTGAACATTATATCACTATAATAAGTTTCAGTAGAAAAGATTTATATTTCAGGGAGGTTGGGAGGTGCTAGGGAGGACCGTTGTCCTCAGAGGCTCAAGTGGGTGCTTGAACACAAGGAGTTGTAGCTTCCATCTGGTTGTAGCCAGAGAAACCAAGGTGGCAGGGTGGTGCAAGGGAGAACTCTTGTTCTCTGTTATACAGGTTGGTGCCTATATGATTGGAAGTTGGTGCTTCCATCCAGTTGGTGCTGGAAACACTCAGGGAGTTGGTGCTTCCTTCTAGTTGGTGCTAGAGAAACCAGGGAGTTGGTGCTTCCTTCTAGTGGGTGCTAGAGAAACCAAAGAGTTGGTGCTCTCAGCAAGTTGCAGCTTGCAAAACAGAGGTTGTAGCCTCATTATGAGTTGGTGATCATATGTATGATAATGTAAAGAATGTAAAAAAGAGGTTTTTACCCTTTATGGGTTTCCTCAGGAAATATATGTCTCCGTGTTTCTCATATATGTAACTGATGTTGAATGTGCCATTGTTTATTTCCCTGCATTATTGTGATCATCATTCAGTGTTTCTACAAAGAGTTTAAAAGAAGAATAATTGTTTAAGAACGGTAA